>WNWK01001912.1:195000-241104 GCA_009830355.1 Cherax destructor | reverse complement strand
ATGGGAACGGGCGAGGATTCGAAATTACCGCACCGTCGAGGGAAAGCTGGAATCAAGGTCAGAAAAAGCGAAGGTCAGATATGTCAAAGGGCGGTCGGAACCCGGTACCTGAAGCAGGTGACGAGCCGGCACCAGCAAGAGGTACAGAGGTATTAGAGTTGTCCGGTAATGAGGTAGGGTCAGAACTAGGTGCGGTATCAAGAAGGGGCCCGGGGGTATTGGGTTCATGGATTGGGTCAGCCATGGTTAGGTTACTTCTTTCTTTTTATTTTTAAGAAAAAAAAGAAAGAAGAAAAGAAAACAAAAATAAAAAAGAATAAAAAGGGGAAACGTGGAGGAATAGCTCCTAGGAGGAATGGAAGGGCGTAAATCCCCTCCGCGCCCAAGAGGACCTCACACCGCAAGTAGTGCAGATGCTGCATGGAACCCGTGCCATACCCTACCCTTCATGCCAGTAAACCAGCAATCCGGGATAGCAACCTCACATCCACCGAGCCACCTCGGTGGACAAAAGAGAGGGCGGCCGGATATCCGCCACAAAGCATACCGCCTTCGGCCACCACCCCTGGAATCCGAAAGGTGGCCTCCAGAGATACACCCGTCGCCCGAAAGATACCCAAGGCCACTCCCGGGAGACCGGAGAGGGAACAGGACATCCCCAGGCGATCCAGATTCCACGGCAAACTACACCACCACCAAGGACCTCAACGGAATGGGATGGACCACGATACCCTTCCCCCTACCTAGGAACTAGAATGCCTGTGGAGGGAAGCTCCCAGGTTAAAAATGGTTAAAAATGTCGGTGTTTATTAGCAAGGTTTATACCGAAATCCGTATTACTCCACTGCTGACACAGGTCCTTGTCCAACCCAACTCTTAGTCGCCTCAATTGTACTGTTACTACTGTGAAGAATATTATAATAATAATATCTTTATTTCTACAAGTACATGTACAAGGTATACAGGCCTAGTTGACATCAATGACATACTACTATATATAAAGCCGCTTATTATGTAGAGCATTTCCCCGCAAATTAGGTCAATTTTGTCCCAGGATGCGACCCACACCAGTCGACTAACACCCAGGTACCCATTTTATTGATGGATGAACAGGGACAGCAGGTGTCTTTTGGAAACACGTCCTAATGTTTTCCACCGTACCGGGGGATTGATCCCCGGACCACAGCTTACCACCTTTCTTCCTCCATTATATATACCCATTTCCTAGTTATCTCTGTTAGGACTGAAGAAGCCGTTTCATTAATGAATGTAACACCAATGTTAGTGATATCTCGTGGTAGTGTTCAACAGTCTGGGCCCACGGATGCTGATATACTGTTCTCTTACTGTGCCCTCAGAGCCACTATTTTCCTCTGGGTTTATTTTACACATTCGCCCATGTCTCTTGCCCCTTCCTCTGAAACATCAAGGTCCCCTTCTCTGAAGTATCACAGCACCTCTTCCCTCCTTATCAGCATAAAGATAGCTCTCCTTCCTTAAGCATCCAAGTTCCATCCTTGAAAGCATAAAAGTCCTTTGAAGCATCAAGGTCCCCTCTGAAGCATCAAGGTCCCCTCTGAAGCATCAAGGTCCCCTCTGAAGCATCAAGGTCCCCTCTGAAGCATCAAGGTCCCTTTCCTCTGAAAGTTGAATGGAAACATCTTGACATATTCACAATCCCTGACAAATTAGACTTGGGGAGCCTGAAATAGGTTCACTGGGGGGACGCCTGATTTAGATGAGAGAAAGACTGCTTCCTGGACACCAAGGATAGCAATGTGACGGGGGGACTAAAACAGATGAACTCAGAACGTGACGCTGCAGACACGTGGCTGCTATTATTACACCCAGGGAGGGGGAGAGGAAGCGCTAAATTCGCAGGGGTCAGCAGAGCGCCTGGGGAGAGGGAGGTAATCAGGTTTGGCCGACCGCGACGCTAAGGGGGACGCTACCGTGGCCACTAAACCTATAGCGGAATGATTGACGGTATCATCACTGCCCTACTGAACCCAATTGTGGAATGACTGACGATATTCTCATCGCTGTAGTGAACCTTTCCAGCTCAATCTTACACTGTGTTGTACTTAATATAATAGTCAACCCATCCTGTGTGATGGAATATAATAGTCAACCCATCCTGTGTGATGGAATGTAATAGTCAACCCATCCTGTGTGATGGAATATAATAGTCAACCCATCCTTTGTGATGGAATATAATAGTCAACCCATCCTGTGTGAGGGAATATAATAGTCAACCCATCCTGTGTGATGGAATGTAATAGTCAACCCATCCTGTGTGATGGAATGTAATAGTCAACCCATCCTGTGTGATGGAATATAATAGTCAACCCATCCTGTGTGATGGAATGTAATAGTCAACCCATCCTGTGTGATGGAATATAATAGTCAACCCATCCTGTGTGATAGAATGTAATAGTCAACCCATCCTGTGTGATGGAATGTAATAGTCAACCCATCCTGTGTGATGGAATGTAATAGTCAACCCATCCTGTGTGAGGGAATGTAATAGTCAACCCATCCTGTGTGATGTAATATAATAGTCAACCCATCCTGTGTGAGGGAATGTAATAGTCAACCCATCCTGTGTGAGGGAATGTAATAGTCAACCCATCCTGTGTGATGTAATATAATAGTCAACCCATCCTGTGTGATGGAATGTAATAGTCAACCCATCCTGTGTGATGGAATGTAATAGTCAACCCATCCTGTGTGATGGAATGTAATAGTCAACCCATCCTGTGTGATGGAATGTAATAGTCAACCCATCCTGTGTGATGTAATATAATAGTCAACCCATCCTGTGTGATGGAATGTAATAGTCAACCCATCCTGTGTGATGGAATGTAATAGTCAACCCATCCTGTGTGATGGAATGTAATAGTCAACCCATCCTGTGTGATGGAATGTAATAGTCAACCCATCCTGTGTGATGGAATGTAATAGTCAACCCATCCTGTGTGATGGAATGTAATAGTCAACCCATCCTGTGTGATGGAATGTAATAGTCAACCCATCCTGTGTGATGGAATGTAATAGTCAACCCATCCTTTGTGATGGAATATAATAGTCAACCCATCCTTTGTGATGGAATATAATAGTCAACCCATCCTGTGTGATGGAATGTAATAGTCAACCCATCCTTTGTGATGTAATATAATAGTCAACCCATCCTTTGTGATGAATATAATAGTCAACCCATCCTGTGTGATGTAATATAATAGTCAACCCATCCTTTGTGATGGAATATAATAGTCAACCCATCCTGTGTGATGTAATATAATAGTCAACCCATCCTGTGTGATGGAATGTAATAGTCAACCCATCCTGTGTGATGGAATGTAATAGTCAACCCATCCTGTGTGATGGAATGTAATAGTCAACCCATCCTGTGTGATGGAATGTAATAGTCAACCCATCCTTTGTGATGGAATATAATAGTCAACCCATCCTTTGTGATGGAATATAATAGTCAACCCATCCTGTGTGATGGAATGTAATAGTCAACCCATCCTTTGTGATGTAATATAATAGTCAACCCATCCTGTGTGATGGAATATAATAGTCAACCCATCCTGTGTGAGGGAATATAATAGTCAACCCATCCTGTGTGATGTAATATAATAGTCAACCCATCCTGTGTGATGGAATGTAATAGTCAACCCATCCTGTGAGGGAATATAATAATCAACCCATCCTGTGTGATGGAATATAATAGTCAACCCATCCTGTGTGATGGAATATAATAGTCAACCCATCCTTTGTGATGGAATATAATAGTCAACCCATCCTGTGTGATGGAATATAATAGTCAACCCATCCTTTGTGATGGAATGTAATAGTCAACCCATCCTGTGTGATGGAATGTAATAGTCAACCCATCCTGTGTGATGTAATATAATAGTCAACCCATCCTTTGTGATGGAATGTAATAGTCAACCCATCCTGTGTGATGTAATATAATAGTCAACCCATCCTGTGTGATGGAATGTAATAGTCAACCCATCCTGTGTGATGGAATGTAATAGTCAACCCATCCTGTGTGATGGAATGTAATAGTCAACCCATCCTGTGTGATGGAATGTAATAGTCAACCCATCCTTTGTGATGGAATGTAATAGTCAACCCATCCTGTGTGATGGAATATAATAGTCAACCCATCCTGTGTGATGGAATATAATAGTCAACCCATCCTGTGTGATGGAATATAATAGTCAAACATAGCTAGCATTTGCTCCCACTATGCACAGAAGGGCAGTGCTACACAGTGGGTGTTCCCACTGTGTAACTATCATATACTTGTACAGTAGGATACCAGCACCCTGTGGGTATTCCCACTATGTAAATATCCTACAGTAGGGTAACAGCACACTCCTAATGTACGCTACCAAAGCCTGTGAAGCATGTACATAACAGCTGCAGGAAAATAAGAGTAACAGCCTGGTTGACCAGTCAACACTTTGTCTGGCGTCTGGCTGAACTTCCGCAGAAGCCTCTAAAACATTGGTAAATCCCAAGAAGGGTCCTAATAAACAAATGTAAATATTACTGCAGGAAGAAACGCAGGTAAATCCTGGGAAGGTTCCTAATTAGTACATGTATATATTACTGCAGGAAGAAACGCAGGTAAATGTTAGTACAGAATAAAAGTGTGAGTGTTGCGGTTGTACGTTGTAATGTCAACGATCTTACAACTCTCAGTAAATATGAGAAAATAACCTTCATAACAAGATAATATTTAGTTATCTGATATCATGACTTGCTTCCCACCAGGCGGGCTAAAAAAATACGGGTTCGATCCCCGGCTAGCCACAGTTTGTTTATATATATATATATATATATATATATATATATATATATATATATATATATATATATATATATATATGTATATATATAAGGTAAAACTTGCGATTTTGGCATAAATAGCAACGCTCTTCTTGCCGAATAAGACAAGCGAAAATTTGTGTATGCAATAATTTCGCAAACATCATTCTGAACCTATCGAAAAAAATGTTTCATTGTCTTTGTTTATTATTAAATTATTGTAAACTTATCTAAAATATAGTTAGATTAGGCTAAATTAAATTGCGCTTGTTATAATAAGGTTAGGTAAGTTTTCTAAGGTTCTTTTGGTACAAAATTATTAATTTTTACATTAACATAAATGAAAAAAATATATCTTTAAACATACAAGAGAAAATTTTAGGAAGGACTTAATTTTAAATGACTTATTGCTAATTGACCAGTTTTACCTATTCGGCACGACATATATATATATATATATATATATATATATATATATATATATATATTAGCCAAAATGGATAAATTTTAATCCACTGGAGGCCTTTCACACATTTTCCAGTGTTTCATCAGGAGCTTATAAGGAAACTGTCTAGGTCCGACAGTCACTTTCATCTACTCCCCTTACCTCACCTCCCGGTACTTCTCCACCCCCTCCCCTGTATTTCTCCACCCCCTCCCCGTACTTCTCCACCCCCTCCCCGTACTTCTCCACACCCTCCCCAAACTTCTCCACCCCCTTCCTTCACTTCCTCTTAGAGGAAGCGTCTGAGCTAGGTCACTTAGTGTACGTGTGAGTGTACGTGTGAGTGTACGTGTGAGTGTGACGTGAGTGACGTGGGTTACGTGAGTGACGTGTGAGTGTACGTGGAGTGTACGTGTAGTGACGTGAGTGACGTGAGTGTACGTGTGAGTGTACGTGTGAGTGACGTGTGAGTGATGAGTGTACGTGAGTGGACGTGTGAGTGTACGTGTGAGTGTACGTGTGAGTTGACGTGTGAGTGGACGTGTGAGTGTACGTGTGAGTGTACGTGTGAGTGTACGTGTGAGTGTACGTGTGAGTGTACGTGTGAGTGTACGTGTGAGTTGACGTGTGAGTGTACGTGTGAGTGTACGTGTGAGTGTACGTGTGAGTGTACGTGTGAGTGTGACGTGTGAGTTGACGTGTGAGTTGACGTGTGAGTGTGACGTGTGAGTGTACGTGTGAGTGTACGTGGTGACGTGTGAGTTGACGTGTGAGTGTACGTGTGAGTGGACGTGTGAGTGTACGTGTGAGTGTACGTGTAGTGACGTGTGAGTGTACGTGTGAGTTGACGTGTGAGTTGACGTGTGAGTGTACGTGTGAGTGTACGTGTGAGTGTACGTGTGAGTGTACGTGAGTGACTGTAGTGGACGTGTGAGTGTACTGTGAGTGACGTGTGAGTGTACGTGTGAGTGTACGTGTGAGTGACGTGTGAGTTGACGTGTGAGTGTACGTGAGTGTACGTGTGAGTGGACGTGTGAGTGTACGTGTGAGTGGACGTGTGAGTGTACTGTGAGTGGACGTGTGAGTGACGTGTGAGTGGACGTGTGAGTGTACGTGTGACGTGAGGTCGTGAGTGTGACGTGTAGTGTACGTGTGAGTGTACGTGAGTGGACGTGTGAGTGTACGTGAGTGTACGTGTGAGTGTACGTGTGAGTGTACGTGTGAGTGTACGTGTGAGTGTACGTGTGAGTGTACGTGTGAGTGTACGTGTGAGTGGACGTGTGAGTGTACGTGTGAGTTGACGTGTGAGTGTACGTGTGAGATGACGTGTGAGTTGACGTGTGAGTTGACGTGTGAGTTGACGTGTGAGTTGACGTGTGAGTTGACGTGTGAGTTGACGTGTGAGTTAACGTGTGAGTGTACGTGTGAGTTGACGTGTGAGTTGACGTGTGAGTGTACGTGTGAGTGGGACAAGTGAGAGGACGAGTGAGGGGAAGCAGATTACTATGGTAACGTTGAGACTCTCTTTGTGTGTCCACTTGTAGACTGAGAGAGAGAGAGAGAGAGAGAGAGAGAGAGAGAGAGAGAGAGAGAGAGATAACAATTTAGAACACTGGCGTTGTAGTAGAGGGGAAAGGGAGCCCCTGTTTGCTAGTGATGGCAGGGTGAACCCTTCTACATGCTAGTGGTGGCAGGGTGAACTCTCCTACTTGCTAGTGGTGGCAGGGTGAACCCTTCAACCTGCTAGTGGTGGCAGTGTGAACTCTCCTACCTGCTAGTGGTGGCAGGGTCAACCCTTCAACCTGCTAGTGGTGGCAGGGTCAACCCTTCTACCTGCTAGTGGTGGCAGGGTGAACCCTTCTACCTGCTAGTGGTGGCAGGGAACCCATCTACCTGCTAGTGGTGGCAGTGGTAACCCTCCTACCTACTAGTGGTGGCAGGGGAGCCCTCTACCTGCTAGTGGTGGCAGGGGAGCCCTCTACCTGCTAGTGGTGGCAGGGGAGCCCTCTACCTGCTAGTGGTGGCAGGGGAGCCCTCTACCTGCTAGTGGTGGCAGGGGAGCCCTCTACCTGCTAGTGGTGGCAGGGGAGCCCTCTACCTGCTAGTGGCGGCAGTGGAGCCCTCTACCTGACAGTGGCGGCAGGGGAGCCCTCTACCTGATAGTGGTGATAGGGGAGCCCTCTACCTGCTAGTGGTGGCAGGGGAGCCCTCTACCTGCTAGTTGTGGCAGGGGAGCCCTCTACCTGCTAGTGGTGGCAGGGGAGCCCTCTACCTGCTAGTGGTGGCAGGGGAGCCCTCTACCTGCTAGTGGTGGCAGGGGAGCCCTCTACCTGCTAGTGGAGGCAGGGGAGCCCTCTACCTGCTAGTGGTGGCAGGGGAGCCCTCTACCTGCTAGTGGTGGCAGGGGAGCCCTCTACCTGCTAGTGGTGGCAGGGGAGCCCTCTAGCGGCGGTGGTGAACAAATTGCTTCACCAACATAAACAAGTCAGAAAGGCTTCACCAATTGTGTCCCGCAGATCACTACTCATTTTCTGATTTTTTTTGTTTGACATTGACAGTATTTTGACGTTTGGGACATTGACAGTATTTTGACGTTAGGGACATTGACAGTATTTTGACGTTTGGGACATTGACAGTATTTTGACGTTAGGGACATTGACAGTATTTTGACGTTAGGGACATTGACAGGTTTTGCTTTGTTATTGCGACATTTTTAACTGGGGTTGTCTCTATATAGAGCTCTACAAAGACAACGTTTCGCTCTATGTAGAGCTTTACTATGATAACGTTTCCCTCTGTGTAAAGTTTTATCAAGTTGGCTTACGTCAGTGTCTAAGATGATCGGAGATACTAAGACGGGGCCAAGAGCTGGAATTAGTCCATCACCCTTGAAGACGTAGTTTGGAAGTGGTAAGTCCCTGAGTCTGAGAGGGACGCTGCTCAAGGCTGCAGGACTCACCACCTCGAAACCCCAACTGGAACTTCAGAGTCAAGCAACCCCGACCACCAGGAGAGTACACACACACACACACACATCTATACATCCAAACACAGACATCTATACATCCATAAACCCACATCTATACATCCATACACCCACATCTCTACATCCATACACCCACACACATGAAAGTAATCATCACTTGAAGTTTTAAGCTCAGACATCAACAAGAAGTTCATAACTTCCTTTAAGAACGTAAGATGAACTTTCTTAGGTAATTGTATGTCTCAAGGCAGTGCTGGAGCCCCGTGGTCTGGCTAGTTTACACCGTGGTCTGGCTAGCTAACACCGTGGTCTGGCTAGCTTACACCGTGGTCTGGCTAGCTTACACCGTGGTCTGGCTAGCTAACACCGTGGTCTGGCTAGCTAACACCGTGGTCTGGCTAGCTAACACCGTGGTCTGGCTAGCTTACACCGTGATCTGGCTAGCTAACACCGTGGTCTGGCTAGCACCGTGTCGGCTAGCTTACACCGTGGTCTGGCTAGCTTACACCGTGGTCTCGGCTAGCACACCGTGGTCTGGCTAGCTACACCGTGGTCTGGCTAGCTAACACCGTGGTCTGGCTAGCTTACACCGTGGTCTGGCTAGCTACACCGTGGTCTGGCTAGCTACACCGTGTCTGGCTAACGCTAGCACACCGTGGTCTGGCTAGCTAACACCGTGTCTGGCTAGCTTACACCGTGGTCTGGCTAGCTAACACCGTGGTCTGGCTAGCTTACACCGTGGTCTGGCTAGCTTACACCGTGGTCTGGCTAGCACACGTGGTCTGGCAGCTTACACCGTGGTCTGGCTAGCTTACACCGTGGTCTCTCAGTTAGCACCGTGGTCTGCTAGCTAACACCGTGGTCTGGCTAGCTAACACCGTGGTCTGGCTAGCTACACCGTGGTCTGGCTAGCTACACCGTGGTCTGGCTAGCTACACCGTGGTCTGGCTAGCTAACACCGTGGTCTGCTAGCTACACCGTGGTCGGCTAGCTAACACCGTGGTCTGGTAGCTACACCGTGGTCTGGCTAGCTACACCGTGGTCAGGCTCAGCTTACACCGTGGTCTGGCTAGCTAACACCGTGGTCTGGCTAGCTAACACCGTGGTCTGGCTAGCTACACCGTGGTCGGCTAGCTTACACCGTGGTCTGCAGCTAACACCGTGGTCTGGCTAGCTTACACCGTGGTCTGGCTAGCTTACACCGTGGTCTGGCTAGCTACACCGTGGTCTGGCTAGCTAACACCGTGGTCTGGCTAGCTACACCGTGGTCTGGCTAGCTTACACCGTGGTCTGGCTAGCTAACACCGTGGTCTGGCTAGCTACACCGTGGTCTGGCTAGCTTACACCGTGGTCTGGCTAGCTTACACCGTGGTCTGGCTAGCTTACACCGTGGTCTGGCTAGCTACACCGTGGTCTGGCTAGCTAACACCGTGGTCTGGCTAGCTTACACCGTGGTCTGGCTAGCTAACACCGTGGTCTGGCTAGCTACACCGTGGTCTGGCTAGCTAACACCGTGGTCTGGCTAGCTAACACCGTGGTCTGGCTAGCTAACACCGTGGTCTGGCTAGCTTACACCGTGGTCTGGCTAGCTTACACCGTGGTCTGGCTAGCTAACACCGTGGTCTGGCTAGCTTACACCGTGGTCTGGCTAGCTAACACCGTGGTCTGGCTAGCTTACACCGTGGTCTGGCTAGCTTACACCGTGGTCTGGCTAGCTAACACCGTGGTCTGGCTAGCTACACCGTGGTCTGGCTAGCTAACACCGTGGTCTGGCTAGCTACACCGTGGTCTGGCTAGCTTACACCGTGGTCTGGCTAGCTACACCGTGGTCTGGCTAGCTAACACCGTGGTCTGGCTAGCTTACACCGTGGTCTGGCTAGCTAACACCGTGGTCTGGCTAGCTTACACCGTGGTCTGGCTAGCTAACACCGTGGTCTGGCTAGCTAACACCGTGGTCTGGCTAGCTAACACCGTGGTCTGGCTAGCTAACACCGTGGTCTGGCTAGCTTACACCGTGGTCTGGCTAGCTAACACCGTGGTCTGGCTAGCTAACACCGTGGTCTGGCTAGCTAACACCGTGGTCTGGCTAGCTTACACCGTGGTCTGGCTAGCTTACACTGCGTCTGGGCTTACACCGTGGTTGGCTAGCTACACCGTGGTCTGCTAGCTACACCGTTCTGCTAGCTTACACCGTGGTCTGGCTCTACACCGTGGTCTGGCTAGCTACACGTGGTCTGGTAGCTACACCGTGGTCTGGCTAGCTAACACCGTGGTCTGGCTAGCTAACACGTGGTCTGGCTAGCTAACGGGCTGGCTGGTTACACCTTGCACTAAGTTGGCAGTACCCTGGTCTGGATACCCGGGCTGCACTAACCCTGGTCTGGCAGCACACCGGTCCAGCTACCCTTCTCTGACACGTGTCTGCAGCTTAACACCTGGTCTACTACACCGTGTCGCTACTACACCGTTCTGGCTAGCTACACCGTGTCTGCTACTACACCTGGTCTGGCTAGCTTACACCGTGGTCTGGCAGCTACACCGTGGTCTGGCTAGCTAACACCGTGGTCTGGCTAGCTACCGTGGTCTGGCTGCTACACCGTGGTCTGGCTAGCTAACACCGTGGTCGGCGCACACCGTGGTCTGGCTAGCTTACACCGTGGTCTGGCTAGCTACACCGTGGTCTGGCTAGCTTACACCGTGGTCTGCTAGCTACACCGTGGTCTGTCACCCGTGGTCTGGCTAGCTACACCGTGGTCTGGCTAGCTAACACCGTGGTCTGGCTAGCTAACACCGTGGTTGCTAGCTACACCGTGGTCTGGCTAGCTAACACCGTGGTCTGGCTAGCTTACACCGTGGTCTGGCTAGCTAACACCGTGGTCTGGCTAGCTAACACCGTGGTCTGGCTAGCTACACCGTGGTCTGGCTAGCTAACACCGTGGTCTGGCTAGCTTACACCGTGGTCTGGCTAGCTACACCGTGGTCTGGCTAGCTTACACCGTGGTCTGGCTAGCTACACCGTGGTCTGGCTAGCTTACACCGTGGTCTGGCTAGCTTACACCGTGGTCTGGCTAGCTTACACCGTGGTCTGGCTAGCTACACCGTGGTCTGGCTACTCACGTGGTCTGGCTAGCACACGTGGTCTGGCTAGCTTACACCGTGTCTGGCTAGCTTACGTGGTCTGGCTAGCTACACGTGGTCTGGCTAGCTTACACGTGGTCTGGCTAGCTAACACGTGGTCTGGTACTAACACCGTGGTCTGGCATACACCGTGGTCTGGTAGTACCCGTGGTCGGCTAGCTTACACCGTGGTCGGCTAGCACCGTGGTCTGGCAGCTACACCGTGGTCTGGCTAGCTACACCGTGGTCTGGCTAGCTAACACCGTGGTCTGCTAGCTAACACCGTGGTCTGGCTAGTACACCGTGGTCTGGCTAAGCTAGACACCGTGGTCTGGCTAGCTACACGTGGTCTGGCTAGCTACACCGTGGTCTGGCTAGCTAACACCGTGGTCTGGCTAGCTACACCGTGGTCTGGCTAGCTAACACCGTGGTCTGGCTAGCTAA
This sequence comes from Cherax destructor, assembly GCA_009830355.1. Classification (NCBI taxonomy): domain Eukaryota; kingdom Metazoa; phylum Arthropoda; class Malacostraca; order Decapoda; family Parastacidae; genus Cherax; species Cherax destructor. The sequence goes on along the minus strand of WNWK01001912.1, from coordinate 229,267 downwards.
CCGTGGTCTGGCTAGCTACACCGTGGTCTGGCTAGCTACACCGTGGTCGCTAGCTACATGTCTGGCAGCACACGTGGTCTGAGCTACACCGTGTCTGGCTGCTTACACCGTGGTCTGGCTAGCTTACACCGTGGTCGTAGCTTACCGTGGTCTGGCTAGCTAACACCGTGGTCTGGCTAGCTACACGTGGTCTGTAGCTACACCGTGTCTGGCTAGCTACACCGTGGTCTGGCTAGCTTACACCGTGGTCGGCTAGCTACACCGTGGTCTGGAGTCACCGTGGTCTGGCTAGCTTACCGTGTGGCTCAACACCGTGGTCTGCTACACCGTGGTCTGGCTAGCTACACCGTGTCTGGCTAGCTAACACCGTGGTCGGCTACACACCGTGTTCAGCTACCGTGGTCTGGCTACACACCGTGGTTGGCTGCCACGTGGTCTGGCTAGCTAACACCGTGGTCTGGCTAGCTACACCGTGGTCTAGCTAGTGGTGGCTAGCTACACCGGTCTGGCTAGCTAACACCGTGGTCTGGCTAGCTTACACCGTGGTCTGGCTAGCTAACACCGTGGTCTGGCTAGCTAACACCGTGGTCTGGCTAGCTTACACCGTGGTCTGGCTAGCTTACACCGTGGTCTGGCTAGCTTACACCGTGGTCTGGCTAGCTTACACCGTGGTCTGGCTAGCTTACACCGTGGTCTGGCTAGCTAACACCGTGGTCTGGCTAGCTTACACCGTGGTCTGGCTAGCTAACACCGTGGTCTGGCTAGCTAACACCGTGGTCTGGCTAGCTAACACCGTGGTCTGGCTAGCTAACACCGTGGTCTGGCTAGCTTACACCGTGGTCTGGCTAGCTAACACCGTGGTCTGGCTAGCTAACACCGTGGTCTGGCTAGCTTACACCGTGGTCTGGCTAGCTAACACCGTGGTCTGGCTAGCTTACACCGTGGTCTGGCTAGCTAACACCGTGGTCTGGCTAGCTAACACCGTAGTCTGGCTAGCTTACACCGTGGTCTGGCTAGCTTACACCGTGGTCTGGCTAGCTAACACCGTGGTCTGGCTAGCTAACACCGTGGTCTGGCTAGCTAACACCGTGGTCTGGCTAGCTAACACCGTGGTCTGGCTAGCTAACACCGTGGTCTGGCTAGCTTACACCGTGGTCTGGCTAGCTAACACCGTGGTCTGGCTAGCTTACACCGTGGTCTGGCTAGCTTACACCGTGGTCTGGCTAGCTAACACCGTGGTCTGGCTAGCTAACACCGTGGTCTGGCTAGCTTACACCGTGGTCTGGCTAGCTAACACCGTGGTCTGGCTAGCTTACACCGTGGTCTGGCTAGCTTACACCGTGGTCTGGCTAGCTTACACCTTGGTCTGGCTAGCTTACACCGTGGTCTGGCTAGCTTACACCGTGGTCTGGCTAGCTAACACCGTGGTCTGGCTAGCTAACACCGTGGTCTGGCTAGCTTACACCGTGGTCTGGCTAGCTTACACCGTGGTCTGGCTAGCTTACACCTTGGTCTGGCTAGCTTACACCGTGGTCTGGCTAGCTAACACCGTGGTCTGGCTAGCTTACACCGTGGTCTGGCTAGCTTACACCGTGGTCTTGCTAGCTTACACCGTGGTCTGGCTAGCTTACACCGTGGTCTTGCTAGCTTACACCGTGGTCTGGCTAGCTTACACCGTGGTCTGGCTAGCTTACACCTGAAAAGCGGGTGTCAACAATCACCACCGGCAGGATTCTTATTGACAGATGTTAGCATCATGTTCCCCTCTTCCTCCCCTCCCCATCTTCCTCCCCTGGCAACTGCTCTCCCAGAAATAGTGCATTGAAGCCAATTCGCTGCTGGGGTAGGACTGTGTTGAAGGTGGGAAGTAATGTGGAGGCTTGAACTAGGGTGGTACTGGGGAGGTGTTGGTGCTGGGGAGGACTGGGGTGCTGGTACTGGGTAGGTGTGTTGGTGCTGGGAGTTCTACTGTTACCCACTGATGTGTCAGCAGTAGCTGTTACCCACATAACCACCACTCTACCACCACCACTACCATCACCACCACAACCACCACTACCACTACTACCACCACCACTAGGAAGGTTAATATCAACATTCCAGATGAGGGGAACACCACTCCGGCAACCGCAGAGTAACACGAGCCCTGCCTCTCCCCTCATCCTTACCCTCCCCTCATCCTTACACTCCCCTCATCCTTACCCTCCCCTCATTCTTACCCTCCCCTCATCCTTACCCTCCCCTCATTCTTACCCTCCCCTCATCCTTACCCTCCCCTCATTCTTACCCTCCCCTCATCCTTACCCTCCCTCATTCTTACCCTCCCTCATTCTTACCCTCCCTCATTCTTACCCTCCTCATCCTTACCCTCCCTCATTCTTACCCTCCCTCATCCTTACCCTCCCTCATTCTTACCCTCCCTCATCCTTACCCTCCCTCATTCTTACCCTCCCTCATCCTTACCCTCCCCTCATTCTTACCCTCCCCTCATTCTTACCCTCCCTCATCCTTACCCTCCCTCATCCTTACCCTCCCTCATTCTTACCCTCCCTCATCCTTACCCTCCCTCATTCTTACCCTCCCTCATCCTTACCCTCCCTCATTCTTACCTCCCCTCATCCTTACCCTCCCTCATCCTTACCCTCCCTCATCCTTACCCTCCCTCATTCTTATCCTCCCTCATTCTTACCCTCCCTCATTCTTACCCTCCCTCATTCTTACCCTCCCTCATTCTTACCCTCCCTCATCCTTACCCTCCCTCATTCTTACCCTCCCTCATCCTTACCCTCCCTCATTCTTATCCTCCTCATTCTTACTCTTCCCTCATCCTTACCCTCCCTCATTCTTACCCTCCCTCATTCTTACCCTCCTCATTCTTATCCTCCCTCATCTTTACCCTCCCTTCATCCTTACCCTCCCTCATCCTTACCCTCCCTCATTCTTACCCTCCCTCATTCTTACCCTCCCTCATCCTTACCCTCCCTCATTCTTACCCTCCCTCATCCTTACCCTCCCTCATCCTTACCCTCCCTCTATCCTTACCTCCCTCATCCTTACCCTCCCTCATCCTTACTCTCTCCTCATTTTTATCCTCCCCTCATTCTTACTTTCCCTCATTCTTATCCTCCCCTCATCCTTACCCTCCCCTCATTCTTACTTCCCCTCATTCTTGCTTACCCTCATTCTTACCTTCCCCTCATCCGTACTCGTACCGTACCGATTTCGTGGTCATGATAGCGGCTTTAAGGGGACATGAGCAAGAGTTCGTCACGGCTACGCTGGCAGGAGATTCATGTGTAAAAACTTGCATTTGTGGTCACAGTGGTGGCCCATGCTAACCTCCCAATGATGTATAAATATACCTCGTATGCAATACTCGCAACAAGCGATATAAGATGCAAAACAACCACGGGGGAGTTGAGTGATAGTTCAAGGCCTTTCGTGTTGCAATCAACCCATCAAGAGCTTGCAATGTTGCAGAAAAGGGGATGAGGCCTAGGCAAATACGATCACAAGGAGCGCCTTTGGTGGGGCTGAACTCTTCTCCAGGCTGAGGGACTGACCACCTCAAATACTATCACTCCAACGTTGATGCACTGATTACATCACCTTCATTTCACTACTACACTTCCTGCCTCTGTATTTAACTGAAGAAGCCTACTGTGTGGGGGAAACGTTGCAACAATAAAGAGACCCAAGAGCTGCACATGTGTCTTAATCATTAAACAACACTGACCTTCAATTTGTCTTTTTGCTTCAATAATAATAAATATACTTGCAATATATGTCAGCAACACTGAGAAGACTGACTCGGTATCATGTGTCAGCAACACTGTGAAGACTGACTCGGTATATCAGCGTCCGTCGGAACGAATCTGCTGAGATTTCTTACTCATTTCTGCAACTTTGGAAGTTCCTGATGATGTGTTGATTGCAACACGAAAGGCCTAGAGCTATTATTCAACTCCCCCTTCCCTCGTGGTTGCTTTGTATCGCTTGTTCGCGATTCACCTCATCCTCATGACTCTTACATTATGAAGGAAGAGTGAAACACTGTAGCAGGCCTTACAGGCCGTGCTAGGCAGGTCTAACTCACACCCACTCTTGAACCTGTCTAACCCTTAAAGCTGCCTAAAGTTGTGGTGACAGCGACTGCTACCTGGCACTACAGTCTCTTCCTCTCATCCAACAACTCTATTGCCAAACAACAACACTAGACCTACAGAGACAGCCTGGAGTTGGACCACCTTGATACAGTGACCGTGGTGGGTTCAGCCTACATGGGCGCACCCCACCCTCCCACCAATCACCTTCCCCCTTTCACCCCCCACTCTCCCTCCCCCTCCCTCCCTCCATTGATATGTTTTGCAAAGCGCTGAACGTAATCTGCTTATAAAAGTTGTTCTGATTCTTCTGCACCGTAGCACACACCTGTGCTACCTTAACAAGCCTACCTGTGTGAGTGTTCCCCTCCCTCCCCTACCACCGTCTCTCCCTCCCCCATGACCCACCACCTCCATCTCCCACACTTCCGCCCCCACACTTACACCCCCACATCTCCACCTCCATCTCCCACACTTCCGCCCCCACACTTCCACCCCCACATCTCCACCTCCATACCCCACACTTCCGCCCCAACACTTCCACCCCCACATCTCCACCTCCATACCCCACACTTCCCCCCACACTTCCACCTCCATACCCCACACTTCCGCCCCCACTTCCACCCCCACATCCATACCCCACACTTCCGCCCCCACACTTCCACCCCCACATCTCCACCTCCATACCCCACATTCCCCCCCACATATCCACCTCCATACCCCACACTTCCACCCACCCACATCTCCACCTCCATACCCCACACTTCCGCCCCCACACTCTCCACCTCCATACCCCACACTTCCGCCCCACACTTCCACCCTCCACATCTCCACCTCCATACCCACACTTCCACCCCCACATCTCCACCTCCATACCCCACACTTCCCCCCCTCCCCACACTTCCACCCCCCATCTCTCACCTCCATACCCCACACTTCCACCCTCCACATCTCCACCTCCATACCCCACACTCCACCCCCAAATTTTCACCTCCATACCCCACACTTCCGCCCCCACACTTCCACCCCCACATCTCCACCTCCATACCCCACACTTCCACCCCCATCCACTTCCACCCCCACCCAATTTCTCACCTCCATACCCCACACTTCCACCCCCACATCTCCACCTCCATACCCCACACTTCCGCCCCCAAACTTCCACCCCACATCTCCACCTCCATACCCCACACTCCACCTCCATCCCCTCCATCCACTTCCGCCCCCACACTTCCACCCCACCATCTCCACCTCCATACCCCACACTTCCACCCCCCACTACTCTCCACCTCCCCATCTCACCTCCATCTTCCCCCCCACACTTCCACCCCCACATCTCCACCTCCATACCCCACACTTCCACCCCCACATCTCCACCTCCATACCCCACACTTCCGCCCCCACACTTCCACCCCCACATCTCCACCTCCATACCCCACACTGCCACCCCCAAATTTCTACCTCCATACCCCACACTTCCGCCCCCACATCACCTCCATACCCCACACTTCCGCCCCACACTTCCACCCCCACATCACCTCCATACCCCACACTTCCACCCCCGACATTCCACTACCCAGGTGGGTGGTAGTATGGTGTGTGTGTGAACACCACGTGTGGTCTTCATATTGTTTACCCGTAGCAGGCACCAAGAGTCCTGGACCAGGCCACACCTGGACCACACCCAGCTGCCCAGTCCTGGACCAGGCCACACCTGGACCACACCCAGCTTCCCAGTCCTGGACCAGGCCACACCTGGACTACACCCAGCTGCCCAGTCCTGGACCAGGCCACACCTGGACCACACCCAGCTGCCCAGTCCTGGACCAAGCCACACCTGGACCACACCCAGCTGCCCAGTCCTGGACCAGGCCACACCTGGACCACACCCAGCTGCCCAGTCCTGGACCAGGCCACACCCAGCTGCCCAGTCCTGGACCAGGCCACACCCAGCTGCCCAGTCCTGGACCAAGTCAAACCTGGTGCTGTTGCTGCTGCTACTGGTGGTGCTGCTACTGGAGCTGCCGCTATTAGTGGTGCTGCTACTGGTGGTGGTGCTACTGGTGGTGCTGCTACTGGTGGTGGTGCTACTGGTGGTGGTGCTACTGGTGGTGCTGCTGGTGCTGACTTTCCAGACGCCCCCACAACCAAGTATTACGGAAAGTTTTCCAATTAGCGAGAATATGAACCTAGAAGTAGATATTAACTCACTCAGACCTCCAGCCTATAGCCAGGTTTGATCCGAGGAAGGGGAAGCCATCTCCGCTGCCCTGAGTGACACATCACGGAGCCTTCAAGGCAGAGATGAGCATCTGTCGGTGTCTTAAAGTACAAAAAAAATAAATGTTACTGCCTGAGGCTGGAGTTAAACTGAGAGGAACTGTGTACTCACCTAGTTGTGGTTGCAGGGATCGATTCATAGCTCCTGGCCCCGCCTCTTCACTGGCCGCTATTGGGTCACTCTCCCTGCGCCATGAGCTTTATCATACCTCTTCTTAAAGCTATGTATTGAGCCTGCCTCCACTACATCACTTCCCAAACTATTCCACTTCCCGACAACTCTGTGACTGAAGAAATACTTTCTAACATCCCTGTGATTCATCTGAGTCTTCAACTTCCAACTGTGTCCCCTTGTTGCTGTGTCCCATCTCTGGAACATTCTGTCTTCGTCCACCTTGTCAATTCCTCTCAGTATTTTATATGTCGTTATCATGTCCCCCCTATCTCTCCTGTCCTCTAGTGTCGTCAGGTCGATTTTCCTTAACCTCTCCTCGTAGGACATACCCCTTAGCTCCGGGACTAGTCTTGTTGCAAACCTTTGCACTTTCTCTAGCTTATTTACCTGCTTGGCTAGGTGTGGGTTCCAAACTGGTGCTGCATACTCCAGTATGGGCCTAACGTACACAGTGTACAGGGTCCTGAACGATTCTTTGTTAAGATGTCGGAATGCTGTTCTTAGGTTTGCTAGGCGCCCATATGCTGCAGCAGTTATTTGGTTGATGTGCGCCTCAGGAGATGTGCCTGGTGTTATACTCACCCCAAGATCTTTTTCCTTGAGTGAGGTTTGTAGTCTCTGGCCCCCTAGACTGTACTCCGTCTGCTGTCTTCTTTGCCCTTCCCCAATCTTCATGACTTTGCACTTGGTGGGGTTGAACTCCAGGAGCCAATTGCTGGACCAGGCTTGTAGCCTGTCCAGATCCCTTTGTAGTTCTGCCTGGTCCTCGTCCGATTGAATTCTTCTCATCAACTTCACATCATCTGCAAACAGGGACACTTCGGAGTCTATTCCTTCCGTCATGTCGTTCACAAATACCAGAAACAGCACTGGTCCCAGGACTGACCCCTGTGGAACCCCACTCGTCACCGGCGCCCACTCTGACACTTCGCCACGTACTCACCTGTGGATGCAGATGTTGAGTCATAGCTCCTGGCTGGTGTGTGTGTGTGTGTGTGTGTGTGTACTCACCTGTCTGTGGATGCAGGGGTTGAGTCATAGCTCCTGGCTGGTGTGTGTGTGTGTGTGTGTACTCACCTAATTATACTCACCTGTTTGTGGTAGAAGGGGTCGAGTCTAAGCTCCTGGCCCCACCTCTTCATTGGTCGCTACTGGGTCACTCACTCCCCTGCTCTGTGAGCTTTATCATACCTCTTCTTAAAGCTATGTATGGATCATGCCTCCACCACCTCACTTTCCAGACTATTCCACTTTCCGACAACTCTGCAACTGAAGAAATACTTCATAACATCTCTGTGACTCATCTGGGTCTTCAACTTCCAACTGCGTGTGTGTGTGTGTGTGTGTGTGTGTGTGTGTGTGTGTGTGTGTGTGTGTGTATGTGTGTGTGTATGTGTATGTGTGTGTGTGTGTGTGTGTGTGTGTGTGTGTGTGTGTGTGTGTGTGTCGTGCGTGTGCGTGTCGTTGCTACGACCTGCCAACATGTCACAACGACCACTTTAAACCAACAACACAACAGGTGCCTGGAGCTCCTCTTCTGGCATCCCTCACCTCTTCCTTTATCCGAATATTCCTCCTTTTATGCTGCTAAACCCCCCTCACAACCTCACAACATTCGTTGGCCGCTGCGCATCTTGCGTAAACATTTGCCCTAAGTATCCGCGTAAACACGTGCGTAAAATATACACATCTGGTGTGCTATAAAAGCGTATCGCCTGGTGGTAATGGTGTAAATTCTTTTCCAGTGGGAGAATAGATGTTTGTTGTCGCCCTTATCAAGCCTGGAGAAAATATTAAATATTCTCTCTTGTGATCCTCGGGAATATCTTGCGCGGAGCTTATCACCGGAATATTATGTGTGTGTACCCATCCTTGAAATATACTGTGTATGCAATAAACACGGTGGGTGTTGAGTGATAGACATAGACCTTTAAACTTGCAATCGATACATCATCAGGAGCTCGCAGTGTTGAAGAAATGAGTAGGAAGTCCAGGTAGACTCGTTCAGAGGGAAGTTTTCTAGCAGGAATGAGGCAAGTGATGCCAGCCAGACAAGTTGCAAGTGGTCTGGCTGGCCGGCAAAAAAAATGACAAAATAAAGAGTGCAATGTTGAATGATGACAAAACAAAGAGTGCAATGTTGAATGATGACAAAACAAAGAGTGCAATGTTGAATGATGACAAAACAAAGAGTGCAATGTTGAATGATGACAAAACAAAGAGTGCAATGTTGAATGAGGACAAAACAAAGAGTGGGATGAGGAAGATGCAGGAGCCATGTTGACAAAATGCTTCACATACTGATAAGACGTATGTGCAACACCTGGGCATCCTTGCACACATAGCCAGGTGTTGCACATGTGTCTCAGGTGTTACGTAACCTTCGATGTAATACAGTGTGATGTCAGGTACTCACCGGGTACCTGCTGATGGAGCTAGTGTGATGTCAGGTACTCACCGGGTACCTGCTGAGGGAGGCATGATGTCAGGTACTCACCAGATACCTGCTGAGGGAGGCATAATATCAGGTACTCACCAGGTACATGCTGAGGGAGCTAGTGTGATGTCAGGTACTCACCAGGTACCTGCTGAGGGAGCTAGTGTGATGTCAGGTACTCACCAGGTACCTGCTGAGGGAGTGCCAGCGAGTCTTCTGGCACTACCGCCACCACGTCTTCTTCTACGTCGTCAGCGTTGACGTCAGCGTTGATGTCAGACGTGGGTGGGGGGGACTCTTGTAGCAGCCGTGTGAGAATGACGTCACCACCACCCACTTCATCCACCTGTCAACACAAGACACTGACGGTGACTTCACTGTCAGCACAAAACACTGACGGTGACTTCACTGTCAACACAAGACAATGACTTCACTGTCAGCACAAGACAATGACTTCACTGTCAACACAAGACAATAACGGTTACTTCACTGTCAGCACAAAACACTGACGGTGACTTCACTGTCAGCACAAGACAATGACTTCACTGTCAGCACAAGACAATGACTTCACTGTCAGCACAAGACAATGACTTCACTGTCAGCACAAGACAATGACTTCACTGTCAGCACAAGACAATGACTTCACTGTCAGCACAAGACAATGACTTCACTGTCAGCACAAGACAATGACTTCACTGTCAGCACAAGACAATGACTTCACTGTCAGCACAAGACAATGACTTCACTGTCAACACAAGACAATGACTTCACTGTCAACACAAGACAATGACTTCACTGTCAACACAAGACAATGACTTCACTGTCAACACAAGACAATGACTTCACTGTCAACACAAGACAATAACGGTTACTTCACTGTCAACACAAGACAATGACTTCACTGTCAGCACAAGACAATGACTTCACTGTCAGCACAAAACTGATTTCACTGTCAGCACAATATATAAATCTTAATAGTAATCACAATCAAGCAGGAATGATAATGATAATTACTAACCAAAGAATGAGAGGAATCTTCATTCCCGACCAAGAATGATAGGAATAACAACTACTGACCAGGACTGCAAGGTAGGAACGGGAGAATGATGACCCACCTGGTCGTCATGTCTCTCTCCGTTGTCGTCATCGTCGTCAGTGTAGTCGAAGCCGTAGTTGTTAGCACTCTTGAAGAAAGGCCCGGGCTTCTTCACGTCGAGGCGTTCATCACGTTGGAAGTTGTACTCAGCCTCGGGCAGCAGGTCACCGTAGTCAGCATCTGTGACACACTGACACTCTTAGTATCGTCAGCAAGGGCTACACCTGCTGCAAGTGGTACAGCTGGTGGTACAGGGGTTGGGATTAGTGGTGCAGGTAGTAATGCAGGTGGTGGTGCAGGTGGTGGTGCATATGGTGCAGGTGGTGGTGCATATGGTGCAGATGGTGGTGCAGGTGGTGGTGTAGGAAGGCACTTGTGAGAGAGCGGAAACAACACTACAGTTGGACACATCTTTCTTACTGAAGGTAGGTCATGACGGTGAGATCAGGAGAGGTCTGACACCACGATTAACAGAGGTACGATAAAGTTCTTGGAGCGGGGAGAAAGTAGCTCTAGTAACGATCAGCGAAGCTACGACTCAACCCCCTGCAACCATAAATAGGTGATACACACACACACAAGCTGCAGGATTGGTCTAACACGTGGCTGTTAGAATTTAACCCCAGCCAATCCAACGTTATGAAAATCGAAGAAATGGAAAGCCGTCCAGAAACAGTGTACAGGATCGGGGGACAAATGCTGCAAACCTCCCTGAAAGAGAAGGACCTCGGGGTGAGCACACGTCCGAGTATATCACCTGAGATATATCAACAGTATAACTACTGTAACAAACGCGAGACTGGTAAATTTAAGGGTAACTTTCGGGAACATCAACAAGGAGACATTCACGACTTTATACACGACATATGTCAGGCCCATCTTGGAGTATGCAGCGCCAGTATGGAACCCTCATCTGGTTCAGAATGTAAGGAAACCAGAAAAAGTGAAAAGGCTTGCAACGAAATTAGTTATAGAGCTGAGGGGTAAGAGATATGAGGAGAGGCTAGAGGAGGTAAACCTGACCGCACTAGACGATAAAAGGACCAAAGGTGACATGATTACGACGTACAAAATACTTAGAGAAATTGACAGAGTGGACAGTGTGTTTGAGAGGCGGTTCTCAGGTACACGAGGTCACAGCTGGAAGTTCAAAGCTCACTTGAGTCACAGGGATGTCAGGAAATACTTTTTTAGCACTAGTCAAGAATAGGACACCCCAGATAGCAAAGTGGTAGAAGCAGAATACATACACAGCTTTAAGAATAGTAATGATAGGGCTCAAGCAACCAGGAGTGAATCTAGTAGCTTTCAGTGGTCAAGTCTCAGCCAGGAGCCGAGACTTGACCCCTGCAACCACAATTAGGTGAGTCACACACACACAAGTTCTTTGACGACCAGCCAGGTGTAAGTGTCAACAAGGTGTAACATAAACGACTCACACTTGACCGAAATGATTCCTTCACGAATGGAAGGTCTTAGTTTAGAAATTTAAGGTCTTAGTTTAGAAATTTAAGGTATTAGTTTAGAAATGGAAGGTCTTAGTTTAGAAATCTGAAACATAACACTGCCTAACAGAGGTCACACACGAGAGAGAGAGAGAGAGAGAGAGAGAGAGAGAGAGAGAGAGAGAGAGAGAGAGAGAGAGAGAGAGAGAGAGAGAGAGAGAGAGATTATCAGTAACCCCTGAAGACTAATAACCCAGGATAACAGAAGGAAAGCCACTGTGGCTTATTTCCGTTGGAGTCCTTAGGTCCAGCCACTGGGATGCCATCCACAACAGTCAACCAACACTTTTAGGTCAACAGAGGCAGTGGCAGGTGTTAGGAAACTTTGCCACCTGTCTTAGGAACGGTATTACCATGGGATAGGGGAAGTATTACCATGGGAGAATAACTGATAAAATATTGTAAATACAGTAGAGGTCATGCAGGAGACATGACCACAACATACACGATACTCAGGAGGAACAGACAAGGTAAACAGATTTCATCTTGCAAATCAAAACCAAATTGAATGGAAATATCCTGGCAAGAAATATTCTTTCTGGCATCAAGGTTCGCGGTGTTTGTTACGTGAGGCTGGCGCGTGTTGCAATCTCAAGCAGCCAAAGAGAAGATTTCAACTTGCAATAAGTGAAGAACAAAGGCAGATGTCTTCATAGTCTTGAAATCTTCGAATATTTTATACAGGAGAGAAGAGTTAGTATTAGCGGTGGGCGTCTAGCAACGCTCTCCTCAATATTTATTGAATATATGAAGAAGGATCATGTTCCCCGCGTCTCTGACATGTCACCATATATTATTATTGAAAATAAGATACCACATATATTAAGCAAATTTCCTAAATTTGCTTGTAACAGATAAGTGAACTGTAGATGTAACTCCAGATGTACTCCTGTTAACCCTTTCGATGCCCAGTGCTTAGGTGTGTTGTGTATCCATATGACCTTGCAGTACCCTCCACAGGATAGATACGAAGTGCACAATAAAGCAGCAACTTCGCTGACAAAATGTAACCTAGACGAGAACGACTGTGACTTCGATGAGACGCCAACTGAATCGGACCAACTTTCCGTGTCAGGTTTTCAGAAGTATCTTTCCTGGCATCATTTTTGTCAGATCACGTGAACACTCTGACACACAATGGTCACTCACAGTTCTGGATACAAATTACAAATTCTCTTTACCACAAGAGCCATCTTTCGGCAAGGAATGATGACCCGAAGGAAACATTTACCATCATTCGCTCAACGGCATATTCTCTTCCAGTCATTATCTCACTTTATAATTTGCATAACAACCCAGCTCATCCTCCCCTGATCTCACAGTGAACAAAATCCTTAATTGAGTGAACAGAAGGATATCCAATGAACAGTGTCATCTCTTAACATACGACCATCAAAGATTACTCAATTTAAACATTAAAAATATCCAGAGTTTCGTTGCACACAGTTATTAAAGACAGATCTTGTTGCAGTTGTAAGCTACTTTACAGTTACTACAGATGTATATATATGGTAGACAGTATCGACAACACGAAGAATTAGACATGTGCAAAATCTGGGTATCTTTATTTGTAGACGTTTCGCCCTCCAGTGGCTTTACCAGTACAAATTCAAGGACATAATGACAAGACAGTGGAACTATATACAAAAGATGAGGTAATCAGTCTCACAGTGTTGGTGTTGGTGAAGAATAGCGTAGTCTTGAAGACTCTGAAGCACAGGAATGAAGACTGATGCTTCAGTCTTCAAGACTACGGTGCTCTTCACCAAGACTCAGGGACTGATTACCTCGTCTATTGTATATAGTTCCACTGTCTTCCCATTATGTCCTTGAATTTCCACTGATAAAGCCACTGGAGGGCGAAACGTCTACAATAAAGATACCCAGCTGTTGCACATGTCTAATTCTTCATTCATTACAGGTTTTTAACAAGTATTCTGGAGAGATTATAATCCAATATTTGGCCTGACGTAAAGCAGCAAACGAGGGAAAAAAAAGTTAGCTCTCTCATATAAGCGTAAACAGAAGATGCGTCACTAAAAATACAAGAGTCACCACTTACCTTCATCAACGCGCACCACAGCAGCCCCAAGACGGGTCGTACAGAGTAAGGCTCATTCACACGACGTTTCGTGCAGGACTGAGCTTTATTGAGACTTGGTAAAGCTCCCTGGTCGAAACGTTGTGTGAGAGGCTTGAATCTGCATTACGTCTTTGTACAGGCTTGTCTGGTGGTCACCCCGGTCCCCAGACTTCCACACTCACATCTACTATGCTTATTCTTCCCTCTTAATTTATAGTAAGACTATGGTTGATATCAAAGTCTTGACTTGAGGTTATAAGACTATGGCTGAGGTCAAAGTCTTAACCTGTAAAAGTCATTAGAAATAATTACAACTGCATCAATATTTACAGAATATAATTAGAATCTTAACACACGAATCAAACATGTGTGAAACATATGAATGAATCAAACACGCGTGAATCATACCGTTACTTGGGTTTTAAGACGATAGGCTACATGAGGGTCATTAACTTGTTCACCACCTTGATCCCTAGTTTAGGGATTCAGGTATTCTTGACTGTAGATACAGTGAGACATACACCTCTCGGTGTTTATATAGCGGGTTATACAGCGCCATACAGGAAGAGTAGCTTAGCAGAGAGCGAGCTACGTGAAGGTATTAAAAAGTAGGTACTTACCTGTTAGACAGTAGGTACTTGCGTGTGTTAGAAAGAAGGTACTTGCGTGTAAGATGGTGTTTAGAGGTGTATCAACAAGTTCACTAAGTTTGAAGTTCAAATTTCTCTTTTCTTTTTTTACCTGCATGAGACATCTCATTGCCCATACGTACGAAGACATGAACAAAGGCTGCAGAACGAAAGTGTCCCTGGGACAACGTTTTCCCTCTCCTTCCATCCCCTCCCTTCCGTGTAGAGCAAAACGTTGTCCCCAGATACCAGGTTGTTCTTAAGCTTCAGTTCGTGTGTCCGTCGCTTCAGTTTCAGACATTCCGGTCCCCTCATAAGACACCTGTGCAACACTTAGGTACCAATAAAACTACCTAGGTGAAGCACCTGTATCTCACCCATCAACTTGTCTATAGACGGTGTAAGACTAACTCCCTTCCACTTTCCTCAAAGTCTAAACATCGTTAAAGAAGTCGTTATTATTATTTTTGTTTTTGTTGTGGTTCTTGTTCGCTTTTTCATTGTTGTTGTTGACTTACTAGCTGACTCTTCATCCTTTTTCACAAATTTCTGAAGGAAGGGTAAAGGTTGTTTGTGCCTGGACTGAGCTTCACCATACTGGTCGTAATCACCATATTCATCGATGTCATAGTCGGGGTAGTCGTGCGGGGGGTCGTCGTAGTCCCTCAGGTCGTTCAGCTGCGGCCCGAACCTGTCGTCGAGACCAAATGAAAACAATTACCTTAGGGGAGAGGGAGGGGGAAAGGGGGGTCGTACAGCGCCTGGGGAAGTGGAGGTAATGGGGTTTGATACGAGGTCACAGGTGGGTAGCTCAGCTTCGTTGGATCACGAACTCTTCAGAAGCTAGTGCTGCAATATCTGTTAGTGGTTTTGGAGACGATCTTGCCCAGGGCAGAGTCTCAAACCAGACCTGCTAGGTGGGGAAAGAGAATGTTACAAGATTCAAACCCCACGGTGGGGTATTTACCTCGTGTCTACCTTGCGTCGATTCCAAGGGTCACCTTATCTCCCCTGCAGCCTGGTCCTAGACCAAGCCTTGCGGTTGCTGGCCTGATAGACCAGGAGCAGTGGGTAAAGTTTCTAAGTTGCAAGCTCAATGCGCCATCAGCAGCAGCGACCAGAAGGAGTATAAAAGTGGGAGGTCATGACGAGGGAAACATGTTAGCTACTGTGGCGATCGTTCATAACTCGAAGCTCAAGAACTAGTGGACAAATGTCGATCAGTACAAGATTTAAGTATTTACAAGGCTCGAAATCCTCGTATTTAAGAGATGTAAAGATGAATGGGAGAGACAAAATTCTAACAGGCTACCTCGCGAGGCACAAAAGATATCCTCGCCAAAAATTAAGTCATCTAAAATCTCCTAACAGTAGGAATGGTTCTAGCGAAGATGAAACCAGGTCTTGACAGTTATCTAAAAAGGAATGAAGAAGAGAGGTATGAGCACATCCTATACTACTTATTTAAACGAACACTGGGCGCAAGATAACGTAGTTTGTACATGAATCTAGTGTATGGGACACCAGTAAACACAAGTAGCTAACTTTCACTGCAAGAGGCACCTGGGAACGGGTCAACAGATTGAAAACAATACAAGAGACAGGAACAGCAACAACATGGCGAAGTTTCAACATAAAGGTGTCTAAAAAATAAACAAAAGTCACAGTACCGTGACTGGAACAATACAAATAACCCTCACATAGGAGAGAGAAACTTACGACATTTCGCTCCGACTTGTCCCCTCCTCTATCCTATATAGACTGGCTCCCTTACTCTTCTGTGCCAGTGTGAATATAAATGATCCAAGTAGAACCGAAACGTCGTCGTAAGCTTATCCCTCCTATGTGAGGTTTATTTGTGTATAAAGGTGTCTGTCTGTCGAGAATTCTTGTCGAGTGGCGACCTGTCCAGAATACCAGAGAAGCGAACTAAGAAACAAGATGTTTTACCATTATACTCTTCTCTCTAAGTGGAAAAACAACGATATAGAAGATTGTCTGTCAGCAAAGGCAATGCAAACAGCGGCCCCTTCTATCTCTAAACTAGTTAGACAAAAAATTTCGGGGGTCTTCAAGTACCTCACAAGTCGTCAGCCAACCATACGTTCGTAAAGAGCTACGAACTAAGCTGGTAAGGGTCGTATATCTATAATGGCAAGCATCACATCGTGGTGTGCCTTATTTGCAACACTGGATTACCACTGCTATCTTCCACTGCAGGTAAAATTCTTTTAGCCTAAATCCTGGAGAAAAATGGTAGAAAATACCAAGACGATTGTAAAAGAACAACTGTAAAAGATCCTTTGTTGACGAGGTTTCGTACACACAATGGGTTTTTATCAAATCACAAAAGGATAATGTTTATGACGATACAGTTCACTATGTGGGCTAAACATCGCTAATAAAGGGTAGCACTGTGGTTGAAACATCAATAATCACATTGATGGTCAAAACATCGTCAGTAAAAGATCGTATTACTGAAGAGATGCAAGGGGAAGTGTAGTGGTGAAGAAGGTAAGTAATACAGCAAGATATTGAGTATAATAACATTTGATGTTATTATATAATAATATTTGATGTTATTATATAATAACATTTGATGTTATAATATAATAACAATTGATGTTATTATGTAATAACATTTGATGTTATTATACAGCTGCCACAGGATGCCACTCTGACAGCGCCATCGTCACGTTCAAGTAACGTCAATTATTCGCTATAGGGTTCGTCACTACTGGAGACAAACTAGAGCACGGGTAGATTTCCTACCAGTCTCAGGAGTGAAGAAAGTTAGAAGATAAATGAAGCCTTGTGAAAGCCACGAAGCAAAGTGATGCTCATTGGCTTCAGCTGCATCGCCGGGGTTCTATGCTTCATCACCAGCATCAAGAAACACCCTTGAAGGAACCTCAGTCAATTAATCAAAGTGAGCTTCAACCTGTGCATGCTTCATCTAACTTGCAAAAAAGAAGAATGAGCCTAGGCTGCTGGTCCAAAAATTCCAAAGGATTCAACTTTTTATAGAAAAAAAAAAGATTTGTTTAAATCAGACTCTAATTAAAACAAAGTTAGAACTTTAGAAAGTTAGTTTAATGTATGCTGGAACATTTCCAGTGGTGGGGCACTGGTTTCCAGGGGTGGGCACTGATTTCCAGGGGTAGGGCACTGGTTTCCAGAGGTGGGGCACTGGTTTCCAGAGGTGGGGCACTGGTTTCCAGAGGTGGGGCACTGGTTTCCAGTTGAGGATCACTGGTTTACAAGGGTGGGCACTGGTTTCAAGGGGTAGGGCACTGGTTTCCAGAGGTGGGGCACTGGTTTCCAGGGGTGGGCACTGGTTTCCAGGGGTGGGCACTGGTTTCCAGGGGTGGGCACTGGTTTCCAGGGGTGGGCACTGGTTTCCAGGGGTGGGCACTGGTTTCCAGGGGGGGGCACTGGTTTCCAGGGGTGGGCACTGGTTTCCAGGGGTGGGCACTGGTTTCCAGGGGTGGGCACTGGTTTCCAGGGGTGGGCACTGGTTTCCAGGGGTAGGGCACTGGTTTCCAGGGGTAGGGCACTGGTTTCCAGAGGTGGGGCACTGGTTTCCAGAGGTGGGGCACTGGTTTCCAGTTGAGGATCACTGGTTTCCAGGGGTGGGCACTGGTTTCCAGGGGTAGGGCATTGGTTTCCAGAGGTGGGGCACTGGTTTCCAGTTGAGGATCACTGGTTTCCAGGGTTGGGCACTGGTTTCCAGGGGTAGGGCACTGGTTTCCAGTTGAGGATCACTGGTTTCCAGGGGTGGGCACTGATTTCCAGAGGTAGGCAATGGAGTGGGCAAACCATCAATACGGCTGTCTTCCCTTGCCCAGACCTGGTCCAGGTAAGGGCAGCTGCCCTCCTTGTATTGTTCTCCAGCAGACACCCATGTTACAGAGGAACTTTCCTACACTGAGAAATGTTATGGTGATATAGACAAGATGTGGAAAAAAGACTTATGTACAGTTCAGAAGAACATTTAGGACTAAAGAAGCCACTCGGTGGCGAAACGTTTCCTATAATAAATGTCTTGATCTGTACATGTCTTTTTTTCCACATTTTCCTACACTACTCTCTATTAATTTACAATAAAAAAATAATTGAAATCGGACTATTATTAAAATTTTCCATGTTGAATACTGCTCCCCCCTTAATGTGGTGACAGCCGCTGGTGTTCCTCTCACAATACTCACGCTGCTTCTAACGCTGTTAGCCGGGGTGACAAGCGAGACATGTCTGGAATGTCATCTTCAATGAGCAGGGCATCCCGGGGCACGTCTCTCACACTAGCCTGATATGGCATGTCATCTTGCATGGCATACCGATCAAAGGCAGTCTCAGTTTCTATATTCTCAGGGATGTAGAGTTCTTGTGGTTCGTACTGACTCATGAGTCCGGGGAAGTTCCTCAGGCTGTCAGGGAGAGTGGGTAGGTCCTCAGAGAAGTCCCTGGGGTCGGCAGCAAGGTCCTGCAGGTTGTCAAACACTGATGGCATGTTGCGCAGGTCCTCAGGTATGTTATGGTAGCGTCCAGGAGCCACGGGAACATTCTCCGGCAGGTTGGCCCAGATGGCGCCGTCTCTGGGTGAAGACTCCATCAAGAATTTCTGTGTTGTAGGAGAGGAAAAAAAAGTGAAATTAGTTTTCTGTCCTGTAATTTATTGTATTATGCACGGGAAACGCTAAACCTGCAAGGGGTCATACAACACCTTGGAAATTATGGGTAATCAGGTTAGATCCAAAGAATGAACAACTCCAATTCCTTGAATCAAGAGCCTTTCACCAGCCTCAAGGAACCTCTTTATTAAAGGGGTGAGCAACAAGAGAATGACTGGTGTCTATGAGGACATGACTGTAGTGTGCAAATTAATTAGTCCAAGAGTAAATTTTGTGATTATCTTATAGTATGCCTTAGTCTCCAGTTTAATTAATGTAGTTTGGGTTTTTTTTCTTATCAGAAGAGTTTGCTACCGACTTCTGGCAACCATCCAGCTGTGGTGTTACCCTGCAACTCTCGTCAGTGCTACAACAGCTGTTGTTCTGTAAGGCTATTCTTGCAAGCATGCTCTGTGAGTGAGTTTGGTTTCGCCAAATTCGCCCCTTCAAAGCATAATTACTGCTGAAATTCATGATGGATGTTGCACCTAGGAACTGTGCAAGTTTTGTAGCTCTTAGAAAATCTGCTGATTTGAGTATTACATATCATCAAAAATCTGAGCCTAGCAAAGCCAACTGTTGGTCAGATTCTGAAGAGAGGTGACGACACTGGTGATTGTGGAACCCTGCGTTGAGGAAGATGTGGAAGAAAACACAAGACAACACCTCACCATGACAATGTTATCATAAGAAACAGTGTAAAGGATCCCAAGAAAACCAGCAAAGATCTACAGAGATTTGGCTTCAGCTGGAGTAAATGTTGATTCTTCAACTGTTCGACGAACGCTCCTTCAAGTTGCCAGAACTGCCAGAAAGCTGGTAAAGAAGCAATTATTGACTGCTGCCATGAAGAAAAAACAGCTACGGTGGGCACTCGATCATAAGTGATGAACGACACATGAATGGTAGTGAAGTACATGGGTACAGATCAGTGGTAGTGAAGTACATGGGTACAGATCAGTGGTAGTGAAGTACATGGGTACAGATCAGTGGTAGTGAAGTACATGGGTACAGATCAGCGGTAGTGAAGTACATGGGTACAGATCAGTGGTAGTGAAGTACATGGGTACAGATAAATGGTAGTGAAGTACATGGGTACAGATCAGTGGTAGTGAAGTACATGGGTACAGATCAATGGTAGTGAAGTACATGGGTACAGATCAGTGATAGTGAAGTACATGGGTACAGATCAGTGGTAGTAAAGTGGAGCAAAGACGAACCTCTTGGGAATGGACACATTCAACAAGCACCAAAACACCCACCTTCTTTCTTTCCTTTCAACACGTCAGCCGTTTCCCACCGAGGCAGGGTGGCCCAAAAGGAAAAACGAAAGTACCCACCTAATTATTATTATTATAATAAAAAAGAAGCGCTAAACCACAGAGGTCATACAGCAACACCCACCTAAGACGATGTTCTGTGGCAGTTTTACTGCTAAAGGCCCTGGACGGCTTGTTATTGTTGAGGGAACGATGAACAGTGACAAATACAAGGCAATCCTGGCTTCCCATTGTGGATAGAGACTTTCCTTATGGAGAAGGCATTTTCCAGCAGTATCTTGCTCCATGCCACACTTCCAGAAAAATGCTGACATTCTTCGAATAGAGTGAGCTAAGCGTTCTAAATTGGCCTGGAAACTCTCCTGACCTCAACCCAATTGAGAATCTATGGGCAATAACCAAACGCAGGATCGCAAAATAGGACTGTTCAACTGTGAAGCTAATTGCTGCTGTTATTAGGACCTGGTACCACGACGAAAACCTTGCCAAAATGTGTTCAACATTTGTCGATTATATGCCGCAGCGTGTAGCAGTGTTTAAAAAGCAAACTGTAGTCATATCTTTTATTAAATCAATTATCTGTCATATCACTGCCGTGTATTTTTCAAATAAACATTAATTTTCCAAATGTCTTATTTCATCACTGTTCCAGTTAATATGTACACTACTGTATGGAATCTCGATCTAAGAGTTGTTAATAACTGACCAGAGTGCTTGAGTAGCAACCAAATAACCAACGATTGGAATTCTTGGTTCAGTAATTTGAGTGATCTAAGAAGTATTGAAACATATCATTGAAATATTAGGAATAGAATCTATCAGTGATATATAGCAACATTACGTGATTTAAAGTTATAATATATAATAACAAGACATTATAGACCTGGTACCATAACAATAATTTTAGTGTGATATTCAATAGCAGTAATATGTGAATTCTAGGCTCATATCCACTATAGACTTTGTATACAACAGCAGCAGTAATGGAGTGACTAAATGTAATACCTTGATTCTAAGAGTGTTGCTCTTTGTTATTACAGTGGACATTTTAATACATCAGAACAAGATAATGAGAATATAGGTTTCATCACCTCCTCGTCTAGCTCAGGGATGACCTGGTGACCTCTCGGCATGTAAATAGACCTGGATGGCTCCTCAAGCATGGACTGTAGACCTCTCTGTGTGTATATAGACCTGGATGGCTCTTCAGGCATGGACTGTAGACCTCTCTGTGTGTATATAGACCTGGATGGCTCTTCAGGCATGGACTGTAGACCTCTCTGTGTGTATATTGACCTGGATGGCTCTTCAGGCATGGACTGTAGACCTCTCTGTGTGTATATAGACCTGGATGGTTCCTCAGACATGGACTGCGGACCTCTCTGTGTATATATAGACCTGGATGGTTCCTCAGACATGGACTGCAGACCTCTCTGTGTATATATAGACCTGGATGGTTCCTCAGACATGGACTGCGGACCTCTCTGTGTATATATAGACCTGGATGGTTCCTCAGACATGGACTGCAGACCTCTCTGTGTGTATATAGACCTGGGTGGTTCCCCAGGGATGAACTGCAGACCGGCCTCAGTATACATAGGACTGGATGGCTCGTCGGCAAAAACACCTTCATCCTCCTCCTCCTCTTCCTCGTCCTCATCATTCAGATAATCTCCGGGGAAAATCACACTCTCGTCGGCTTTGTAAGTATTCTCTCTCGTCCTGTAAACAGTCGGACACTTAAGTTAATAAATACAAGCTTGACAACACCCAAAGCAAAACACAGTGATGTTTCTCATCTCTCAAAGATCCTAAAAGTAAGTTCTGTTAAACATAAAACGTGACATCACACAGACTAAAACACTGATGTTGCTTGGCACTCAGAACATCTTAAGGCAATCAGTTAATGCAAGAATATTGTAGATGCTGAAGTCATCACAGGATTCGTTTTGTGTATCAAGAAAAAGCACATCAGTGATCACCTTTTACAGTTTATAAGTTAAAGAGTAAACTCTAGACGACGTTTCGGTCCATCCTGAACTACTGTGACTTAATGCTCTGGGATGGATCGAAACATCGTCTGAAGTTCTCTTTGAACTGTAAATCAGTTGTAAACTGTTTCTATCAATATACTGTAACTTTCATTCATCTCTGAATGCTAAAATGAGCAACATCTTAAGAACAATTATTATTATTATCATATTATAATAATAACCATTATTTTTTAAAGGGATGGAGGGGTAAGCCAGTGAAGACCTCGGTCAGATGACCAAAAGCTCCAGCTGTGGGTCATCATCTAAGACCAGCGTCAGGAAACACTTGTTCTGTTTCCTGACAAACCTTACCTAACCTAACCTATAATCATAACGAAGGGGTAAACATGTTAAGAACAGTAATGATCATCGTGTACAGAACATGATATCTGTGCCTTTTTTAAACAGGGCTGTGTAAACAGTATAGTGTTGCTGTTACTTATTTCTTAAAAGAAGGATGAGTAACTTTTCAGACTATCAGCTAATGTCAACAGCTTGGGCAAGCTATTAGTTAATGTCAACATCCTGGGAAAGCTATCAGCATATGTCAACATCTTGGGCAAGCTATTAGCTTATGTCAATATGCTGGACAGGTTCTCCTAACTCTTCGTGTAGTCCTCTTTCTTAATGCAGTTGGATAACAAAATGTATTTAAGTTCCTATCAGCTTCCTGAGAAAAAGGCAGCTTTCTTAAAACACAATTACCTCTCAATGATTCCGATCTCTTATACAGTTTGGACATGTGTGTCACAGGGTCAGTTATAGTGTTAAAACAACTGCTGGGATATGCAGGCCACAGCTGAAGTGTAAGAAACACCTGCTGGGACTTGCATGTCACAGCTGCAGTTTGTGTATAAAAAAACAACTGCTGAGACTTGCATGTCACAGCTGCAGTTCGTGTAAAAAACAACTGTTGGGACATTTTTTGTCGCAGCTGCTGTTTGTGACAACACAACTGGTTGGATGTTCGAGAATGTGCTCAAATATTTCTTACTCTTCCCTCACAAACTAACTCTGAAGACTAATCATTCATGAACTGGCAAAGCTATTTCTTAGTCAAGCTCTTACCTCATATCTTCCAAAATGTTGGCGAGCTCCTTAATCTCGGTGGAGGAGAATGGGCGGGGATACGAGTTACCACTGGGCATCTCTCGCTCGGGGAAGAACTGGCGGGGATAAACGTTCCCATTAGGCATCTCTCGCTCAGTGGAATGTGACCGAGGATACGCATTACCAAAAGGCATCCCTCGCTTGCGGTACACGGGGTTGAGAGGCGTCTGATAGTGATAGGGTGACTGGTACACATCCTCATCGTTGAAACCATTGTCGTTCCCTGCTGGAAACAAGAAAAAATGATGGAACATGATCTATTGGTCCTTCGAGTTGCTGAATGCTTGAGAGGGCATTCACATATTTCCAGTTAGGCAAGCTACATTTTGTTTCACTGAACATTTCTCAAATTACCTCTTTGATTCATTTAGTACATTGCAGTTATTAGTTATGTCAAAATTTATGCACGTATCATTACCCTTCCAGGTTGATCATATTTGTGTCAGATATTAGCAGATAAGAGTGTTATAGATGTTGCTGACTTAATTTACACTTTATTCATAGAGAACACTGTCTTAAGTTACACTTCATTTATAGATGGCACTTTATTCATAGATGACATCGTCTTTCACCTGCACTGCCAATGGGCTGAGTCCCAGGCATTAATCACACCACCCTTATACCTATTACACTGAGTGAACCTCACAATAACTGCTCACTGACCACCACATACACACAAACACACACCTCAAATACAAATTACACACAACACCATGCATATCACATACACAGGAAACACACACAAACACACACACACACACACACCATATGACGAATCTGTGAGGTCACAAAAAGTTTGCATAATTTCAATATATTTTTTAAATACTAAGTTACATATATTCACCCTTAAAAGATTATAGAAGGATATGAGGTGCCACGCAGTTCTACTCCTGTAATTAGAAACAGATAATCTTTCACAGCAATCACACATCGTACCATAGTAATTGATGTAGTTGAGAGCATCAGGGTCTGGGGGTTGTAAGGGCAGGTCCAGTGGAGGCAGAAGACGAAGAGAGGTAGCAGAGCTGGGGTATGGGTGTCCAAGGGCGCTGCCGCCATCACTGCTGTCTACTAACTTAGGTGGGTGGCTGTGCTCCTTGTCTACCCCCGCACCACCACCACCACCACCTGTTCTGCTGCCGCCTGTTCTGCCGCCACCTGTCTTGCTGCCACCCATCTTGCCGCCGCCTGACTTGCTGCCGCCTGACTTGCCGCTGCCTGACTTGCCACCGCCTGTCTTGCCACCACCTGTTTTGCCACCACCTGTTTTGCCACCACCAGTCCGGCCACCACCTGTCCTGGCACCCGTCCTGGTGCCACCTGTCCTGGTGCCACCTGACCTGCCGCCATTTTCACCTGGTCCGCTGCTCACAGGCTCCTGCATAAAATCACACATGAATTTAATGTGTTTGCAAGTGTACATATGTTCACATTTCAGTACTTGTAATGGTAAATATGGTTTATAAAGACACGCTTCTGTCCTAGGACCTTGATCACCAAGGTATATACCAGTGGTAGATATACCTGTCTATATACTCTCCCTAACGTGTGCACTGTGTGCACCGAGTGCATCAATGTCTGTGTGGGTCTGCAGCTCATTAAGTATTTTATAAAACTCTGACAAAAAAAAAACAATAATATTCGAAAAAAACAATAGAAATATTATACAATATGTCATTGCGTCATTTTGCCTCCGTCATCAAATATAATAAAAATGCGATAAAAAAATACTTTGAAAAATGGTATAAACAGCCAGACAGCACCAAATGTTGCCAGAATTACGGCTAATTTTTCAGTAAGAAAATATTTTTTCGCATTTTTTCGATTTTTTTTTTTAAATTTCCTCATTACACCTGTTCCTCCTCTTAACTCTGCATTTGACGCACATGATGCAAAAATCATGACCCTCCAATTCAACTTAACCAGCCATAAGCACTGTAACCAGTCATCCAGAGGTGGTCGACAACCCTGGATGGTCTGGTCGACCTCATGCGCTGGGTCTGTTTGACCTCTCAGGGTGAGAGTGGCTGGCTGGGGCAAATATCTCCTATCTGGAACACGTCACCTACCCTAGACCTTCTCAAGTTGACACTTGGCTCACATCATACTAGCTGCCTAACTTGGTCACGACCGCGTGTTTATTGTTGTACTTGAGACGCAACTCACATTTCACTACTCCAAAACCTCTGTTCGATTAACTGCACTTAGTGTACACGTACAAACGTTCTGGTAGAGAAATATTGTTAAATTCAAAGTTCCTGTTGTGTCTGCTTTATTTGCTTATTACTGACTTAGTAAGTCATGCATGCTAGCATGACTCACTACTAACTACTACAAAGTTTGTGATAGTCGTGCATGCTAGCATGACTCACTACTACAAAGTTCGTGAAAGTCATGCATGCTAGCACAACTCACTATTATAAAAGCTGGTGAAGGTGTTTACAGTTCGTCTAATGGTATTATCCATGTAAACATAAGTTATAGTTTATTGTTAAATTGTCAGTGCATAAAATGTAGTGGATGGAAGTCTTGTAACCAGTGGCGGATCTACATTTTTGGGGCCCTGAAGCTTGAATTGTTAGGGGAGCCTCTTCGCAACCCCTTCTCATATAGCAGACCCAAAATTTTTAAGCAATGTGGACCCTGAAGCCTAAGCTTCACTAGTTTCATAATAGATCCGTCCCTGCAGCTGTAATTCACTAATAACTCGCTCTTAGCAGAGGAACCTCGTGGCACTGTTTCTCTCCGCCCGGGACCATTGTTAAGTAACGTCGTCATTTGAGTATTCCACCCACGGTGCTGTCACTTTCATTTTGTATAGTCTTGTAATGTTACATTCATGTACTTTCCTTGGTGACTAATATGGAGTACAAAAAATAAATAATACATAAACGTAACGAAGATAAAAGTCACAATACCGTGATTGGAATACACAGCCCACACACAGGAGAGGGAAGCTTACCATGACGTTTCGGTTCCACCTGGACTATTTACAAGTCACACTAACACACGAAGGTGAGGGAGCCAGTACATATAAAAGAGGAGAACAGGGACGGGACAGAAAGAGAAAGATAGGAGGAAGTGGAGGTTATTTTTGTACGTAAATATACTTATCACTTAGAAACACATCAGCCAAGCTTTCTGACTCGGCTTGTCTAGAATCGAATATTTTATTTGTGAGACATTGTTTTTTGGTATAAATGATGACACATAAGCCCCATAAGTAACATTAAAATAATATGGATTAAGCTTACCTCAAGCTTATTAACAGCTTATATTTATAGTAAATTAATATAACAAGCAGGGCTAGGAAGAAACATGAATTGTAAACCAGGCTGCCTAGCTTTATGTGGCATCTGTGGCCGAGTGGGCTAGAGCTTACTTGCCAGACTCCCCTGGAGGTATACCTGGAGGGTGTTCTGGGGGTCAATGCCCCCATGGCCCGGTCCATGACCAGACCTAACAAGATTGATGCCAATAGCATTTGGTGTTCCCGGGAGGTCACCCATCCAAGTACTAACCAAACACAACGTTGCTTAACCTTGCTGATTGGTTGAGAAGTACTGAATTCAATGTGGTATGGCCATTGACACCCTGATGTGGTTTCGAATCCTGCTCACTGCGATCTTTCTCTGTATATACCTCCACTATATAATACTGACTGGCAGATATGTCACATGTGCAACATTTAGACAGCATCTTCACCGCTTCCTCTGTATTCAACTAAAGCCTAATGTGTAGGCGAAACGTTTCAGAATAAAGATACCGAAACGTTGCGCATGTCTTATAGTAAACGAGATGACCGAGATTGAAGACATAAAATTTACAGCAGGTGGGAGAAACCTGAAATTTCCTTAGTATTATAAAAGTGGATAATCAACTGCGAAGTTGATAACTTCAACTGTCGTAAAATGCCTTTAAGTCTTCCCAGTCTACCATTATGTTAAGCTTGTTCTACATCAACCCCGGTAATGTGTTAGTCAAGGGTGAACAAAGTTCAACATCAACCCCGATAATGACTGAACTAACTCTGACCTTCGCTAGCGCACGCTCTAACACGCGTCTCCAGTCTGAGTTTACACCTTTTTCTTTGAGTACAAATGGGAAGTGCGTCTGTTTGGCTCTCGGCAGACGGAGGATCGAGCCCCCACCGCGTCTTGTGCTGCATGACGCCCATTATTATTATTATTACATAACCATGAGTAAGTCTCATGCTAGCTCGTTTAAATTTGTAGAGTTGAGAGGCAAATCTCTCAAATGAGGGTGATCTCCAGCTCCTGGTCCTCATCAAGAGATGAGTTATAGCACTTAGATCTCGTCAGAGAGTTGAGCTGCAGTTCCTGTACCTAAAAAATCCAGAGCTTATGACACATAAAACTGAAAAAATCAGATAAAACTGCGACAGTATTGGGCAAGTTTGATGACTATGGCCAGTGTAGCCGGCAGGTCGCCTAGTACCCACCTGGGGGTCGTCATGGTGGTCGTCAGGGAGGTCGTGGTTGTCGTCATGCAGCTGGTCCTTGATGGGTGGGAAGTAGACCTCGTCAGCGTAGGCGGAGTGAGGGTCCGTGGCTGACGGAGTGAAGCGAACGATGGCCAGGTCGCGGGGGTCAACCTGCTCCTGAGACAGAAAACACCTCTCAACATCCTCCTCTTCCTACATTCTCCTCTCATACACATCCTCATTCATCATCCTCACCTCTCATACATCATCCTCACCTCTCATACATATCCTCATACATCTTCACCTCTCATACATCTCACTTTCATTAATATGTAACAGTTTAAGACTTAAAAACAAAGTTAGGATAATTCCCATGCTAACATCTGATAACATTAATTATCATGAGGGAGCGCTAAACACGTAGGGATTATAAACTAAAAGAAAACAGTGTTCCTGCGAGTTTTATACACGTTATTTGTGTACCATCTGTCTTCTTCCTCCTCCTCCAGTACACCATCTGTCTTCTTCCTCCTCCTCCTCCAGTACACCATCTGCCTTCTTCCTCCTCCAGTACACCATCTGTTTTCTCCACCACTACACCATCTTTCTCTTTCCCCTCCATTATGCCATCTGTCTTCTTCCTCCTCCAGTACACCATCTGTCTTCTTCCTCCTCCAGTACACCATCTGTCTTTTCTTTCTTCAATACACCATCTGAATCTGACACTGCCTTCACAGTCTATACACTGTCAGTTCCAGCCTCTCCCTTCCCCTATCTCTCTCTCTCTCCTTCTCTCTTTTCTTTATTACTTTCTCTTCACATCCAGCAGCCATGGAACTTCCTCCCTACTCACCAGTTCCTTTCCTTCACCATCACACTCCTCCCTCCCTACTCACCAGTTCCTCTCCTTCACCATCACACTCCTCCCTCCCTACTCACCAGTTCCTCTCCTTCACCATCACACTCCTCCCTCCCTACTCACCAGTTCCTCTCCTTCTATGGCCCTCAGGGCTCCCTCTAGGTCCTGGTCCAGGTCACCGTTGCAGTTGCTGATGTCGAACTCACTCCTGGGGAAAACAATAACAAGGTCAATCATCATCTAATATATAAAAAAAATTAGTTATTATAAATAACCATGATGTTTAAAGGGAGGGGGGTAGAGGTGTAAGCCAGCGGAAGGACTCGATGAGATAACCAAAAGCTCCAGCTGTAGGTCATCATTAAGACTAAGACCCGCGTCTTGATACACTTGTCCTGTTTCCTGGCGAGCCTTGCTTAACCTAACAAAGTCAACAGATATAATGACAGCCCGTTGACAACGTTAAACAAATGGGTGAGCTTCAATATTTTTATTGATAAAGCTCTTCACAGGGCAAAACTTGACTTGATAAAGCTCTTCACAGGGCGAAACATGACTTGATAAAGCTTTACACAGATACATGATTTCATAATGCTTTACATAGGGTGAAACATGTCTTGGCAAAGCTCTACACAGAGCGAAATATAACTTGTTATAGCTCTATACAGGGCGATAAGATAAGATTTCTTCGGATTTTTAACCCCGGAGGGTTAGCCACCCAGGATAACCCAAGAAAGTCAGTGCGTCATCGAGGACTGTGTCTTATTTCCACTGGGGTCCTCAATCTTGTCCCCCAGGATGCGACTCACACCAGTCCACTAACTCCCAGGTACCTACTTGCTGCTAGGTGAACAGGACAACAGGTGTAAGGAAACACGTCGAAATGTTTCTACCCCGCCGGGAATCGAACCCGGGCCCTCCGTGTGTGAAGCGAGAGCTGTGCCAGCCAGGCCACGGGGTCACCACGAAACGTCACATTAAAATCTGGCTCTGTCACATGTCTCTTTCCTTTATAAGAGGTAATCTATGTGCCAGATTAGTAGTAGTAGTGGTAATAGTATTAGTAGTAATACCAGTAACAGTAGAAGCAGCAGCAACTGTAGTAATAGTAGTAGCAGTAATAGTGGTAGTAGTGGTTACAGAGCTGCCTGGCCACCATGCAGGTCATTCAGTGCATTTAGCAATAAAAATTATATAGAACACAAGGATACAATCAACAATAAAAATCACCACCATTAATAAAGCGACCACCACCAACAAATACTATCACATCAAGTTAATATAACCAGCATCAAATAAGAATTCCATTATATTATTACAGTAAAATAATCTCCTAAAAGTTCCCCGAGGTCCCTACAGGCACCTCGGTAATTATAAAGTTCCCGAGGTCCCTACAAGCACCTCGGTAATTAGAAAGTTCCCCGAGGTCCCTACAGGCACGTCGGTAATTATAAAGTTCCCCGAGGTCCCTACAGGCACCTTGGTAATTATAAAGTTCCCCGAGGTCCCTACAGGCGCCTCGGTAATTATAAAGTTCCCGAGGTCCCTACAGGCACCTCGGTAATTATAAAGTTTCCTGAGGTCCCTACAGGCACCTTGGTAATTATAAAGTTCCCCGAGGTCCCTACAGGCGCCTCGGTAATTATAAAGTTCCCTGAGGTCCCTGCAGGCACCTCAGTAATTATAAAGATCCCCAAGGTCCCTACAGTCACCTCGGTAATTATAAAGTTCCCTGAGGTCCCTGCAGGCACCTCAGTAATTATAAAGTTCCCCGAGGTCCCTACAGGCGCCTCGGTAATCATAACCATGATGAAGGTGGATTAATGGGTCATTAATTAAGGCTGTACATAACCTTTTCACCACCAGACAAGAATACTTAAAGCCCTATAAAATGTTTACCACAGTCAGGAGCACCTGCCAACAGATAGCTATGAGTGCTCGATCCTCAGTCAATGGAGACACAGGCCTACCAGGCCAATGACCTGGTAGACAACGCTCTCGCCTCACAATGTGTGTCCGTGGTTCGATCCTCGGCAAGAGTGCAACCACTGGGCGTGTCTCCTTACACCTGTTGTCCCGTTCACCTAGCAAGCAAGTAGGTACATGGGTGTTAGTCGACTGGTGTGGATGGTACCCTGGGGGACAAGATTTAAGGACCCCAATAAAAATAAGACAGACAGTCCTCGATGACGTAATGACTTTATTGGGTTATCCTGGGTGGCTAAACCCTCCGGGGTTAAAAATTCCAACAAAATCTTAACGACTCCCGTTGGAGGAGGGTAAAACAGCCAGGTCCCTGGCCAGCTCCGTGTCTGTGGTGGTGCTGGTCTCCAGGACCCACCGGGCCGTGGGAGGTGTTGCACACTTACTTGCGACGTATGGAGTGTAGCAGAGACTGGAGGACACACTGGGTGTAGGTGTGAGACCAGCGGTAACCCAGCAGGAAGAGCCTCTGCATCTCCTGCTCCAGCTGTCGCAGCTCATCTGATCCCAAGTCATACCTGAAGTTGTATTACAATTATTATTATTATTATATGCAGATATTACTATTAATTTTAATTAATTAAAAATTATTATTATAGGGAGACATTATTTTAATTATTAAATTATATTATTATTATTATAGACAGACATTTATTAATAATTATTATTACTATTACTATTATTATTATTAGGAACTTACTCGTTTTCTATGAAGTGTTTCAGAGAAAACGTGCATCTTATGTTACCATTAACTAAAGCAAAATGAAGCTTATTGCCAGTGTTTTTCCTTGACGTGTTTCAGAGAAAATGTATATACATCATCATCATGAGGCTCATGAGGGAATGCTAAACCCGTATGAGTCATGCAACACCTGGGGAAATGGAAGGCAACCAAGTGTGACCCAAGGTAGGGAAAATATATATATATATATATATATATATATATATATATATATATATACTATAGGGAGGTACCACCTCTGGAACTGTTTTGGGGACCCTCATCCTCAGAGAAAAGAATAAACTTACTTCAGGGACAACTCAAGGTTCTTCCTGAAGCTGTTTGAATATTGTTTTCTCCTCCCACCCCCTATATTCTATATTGTTTATTTAAAGACAAAATACATTGACAAAAATACAATAGTGAGAAGAACAACATAGATAACATCTCAAAGCTACATCTCGAATACGTCGTCCAGCTCCCCGGCGGTGGGCCGCGTGCCCAGAATGCTGCAGGTATTTCCCCTCTGGATCACAACACTGAGTCTTTGAAAGAGGAAGCTGGCCGCTCTGTGATCCTTGGTTTCTGTGATAAGTTTTCACCCAGCTCTTTGAGGAACTTTAGAGCACACTTGCCTCATGTTCCAAGGGTCTCCGACCCTATTGGGATGAAGTTATAGCAAGGGGAAAGACCTTCATATTTGTGGGTTTTCTGAGTCTCCATGTAACTGGCGGCTCCACCCCCTTCAGCTTCAGAGTATGGCAAGTAGGTGTCTGCCAATGTGGCGGCACAGGTGTAGTCCCAAGCAATCTGCTTACCATCCTTCCAGGGTAGCATAGTGGCTCCATCAGGACGCTTTTGACTACCGTCAGACCTCTGTACCTGGGGTTCCCGTTCAGCTGGGCAACGGGCTGTGGCGAGGCTTCTCTTTATGATGTCGTTGACTTCCTAATGTCTAGCATACTTCCCTTCTGATGTGTGACATACGAGACGAAATCCAAATTGATCAGCCGTCGCCCTGCCGCAAATACACCTATGTTCGGTGAGTATGGGGACGGCTAGGCGAAGCGCAACACCAGTCCGAATGGCCTGTGGGTCGAGTCGAGTGCCCAGGGAGGTACTAGGAACAGCTAAAAGGAAATTTCCTGAGTGTTGTGCCTTCACCGCTGGGAGACGAGCTTTCTCCTTTCCTGAAACGTTGGTGAGCATTGTGTTGGCGATTTTTTCCATGATCGGTTTGTCCCATTGGGACTGTTTGTGCTCTTTGGGAGGAGCTGGTCTACTGGAGGAGTCTGCACGATTATATATAGCAACAGAAGGAAAAGCAGTAGGAACAGTAACAGGAGGGAAGAAAAACAGTAACAACAGCCCCTACAGAAAGAACAGTAGCAGCAGGTGTAAGAACAGCAGCAATAACAACAGTAAGAAGAGCAGTAGCAGCAACATAAGTAGCAGCAGTAGCAACAGGATTGAGGGAGTGGGGGAGTGACGTCAACACTGCTGCTACCTACCCTCACTATCGACACCCACAGGTTGGCTATATATAGTTCCACCCACCCACGCTCCTCACCCACACACTGTGTCTGTCTGTCTGGTACGGCCCTGTCACCTCTGGTCTGTTGGTGTCGTTGTGACCTCTGGTCTGTCTACTGCTGCCGATGTTGTCTATGTTACATCTGGTCTGTCTGTTGCTGTCAACGCCAGTGTTCCTGCTGTTACTATCTCATGGCTCTGTTGTCACTGTTTCTTACTCCTGTTGTCACTGTTTCTTACTCCTGTTGTCACTGTTTCTTACTCCTGTTGTCACTGTTTCCTACTCCTGTTGTCACTTTCCTACTCCTGTTGTCACTTTCCTACTCCTGTTGTCACTGTTTCCTACTCCTGTTGTCACTGTTTCCTGCTCCTGTTGTCACTGTTTCCTGCTCCTGTTGTCACTGTTTCTTGCTCCTGTTGTCACTGTTTCTTGCTCCTGTTGTCACTGTTTCTTACTCCTGTTGTCACTTTCTTACTCCTGTTGTCACTGTTTCTAACTCCTGTTGTCACTGTTTCTAACTCCTGTTGTCACTGTTTCTTGCTCCTGTTGTCACTGTTTCTTGCTCCTGTTGTCACTGTTTCTTGCTCCTGTTGTTACTGTTTCTTACTCCTGTTGTCACTGTTTCTTACTCCTGTTGTCACTTTCTTACTCCTGTTGTCACTTTCTTACTCCTGTTGTCACTGTTTCTTACTCCTGTTGTCATTGTTTCTTGGCCCCTCAAGGGCCCCTGAGGGGCTCTTGATCTAGGGTATTGGATCTGTGTTCCAGTTCCCTGAATTGAGTCTGAATACCTTCCATCCCCCCACCTGCGCTGTATAATCCTACGGGTTTAGCGCTCCCCATGATTATAATATAATTATAATTGCTTATTGACCCTGTTGTAATTTTCTGTTGCCGCTGTTGTCACTATCTCATGGACCCTATCGTACTTCTCTCTGTTACTGCTACTGTTAACATGTCCGGTGACATGTCCGGTGACATGTCTGGTGACATGTCTGGTAACATGTCTGGTGACATGTCTGGTGACATGTCCGGTGACATGTCCGGTGACATGTCTGGTGACATGTTCGGCGTAATGTTCACTCTGTCTTCTCTCACTAATCTATTCACTGCAGGATTAGACTCCAGCAGCCACATACCGTTTTTCTAGCATCAACTCATGTTGCCTCATCATGTTGCCTCTCATTTCTGTTAATGATTCTCCTCCTTATCTTCCTTCTCTATTCCTCTGGACTTTCAATTCCTCTTTGAGTGTGTCTTTCTCCCCTCTCTCTCTCTTTCTCTCCCTCTTACCTTCATCTATGGACTCTTCTCCTTTGTTTTGC
>WNWK01001912.1:152500-190000 GCA_009830355.1 Cherax destructor | reverse complement strand
GCTGGTGTATGCCAGTTTCTCTGCTGGTGTATGCCAGTTCCCTCTGCTGGTGTATGCCAGTTCCCTCTGCTGGTGTATGCCAGTCCCTCTGCTGGTGTATGCCAGTCCCTCTGCTGGTGTACGTCAGTTCCCTCTGCTGGTGTATGCCAGTTCCCTCTGCTGGTGTATGCAGTTCCTCTGCTGGTGTATGCCAGTCCTCTGTGGTGTATGCCAGTTCCTCTCTGGTGTATGTCAGTTCCTCTGCTGGTGTATGCCAGTCCCTCTGCTGGTGTATGCAGTCCTCTGCTGGTGTTGCAGTTCCCTCTGCTGTTTATGTATCCAGTCCCTCTGCTGGTGTATGCCAGTCCTCTGCTGGTGTATGCAGTCCTCTGCTGGTGTATGCCAGTCCTCTGCTGGTGTATGCAGTTCCCTCTGCTGGTGTATGCCAGTCCCTCTGCTGGTGTATGCCAGTTCCTCTGTGGTGTATGCCAGTCCCTCTGCTGGTGATGCCAGTCCTCTGCTGGTGTATGCCAGTTTCCCTCTGTGGTGTATCCAGTCCCTCTGCTGGTTATGCCAGTTTTCTCCTCTGCTGGTGTATGCCAGTCCCTCTGCTGGTGTATGTCAGTTCCTCTGCTGGTGTATGCCAGTCCCTCTGCTGGTGTATGCCAGTCCCTCTGCTGGTGTATCAGTCCCTCTGCTGGTGTATGCCAGTCCTCTGCTGGTATGCCAGTCCCTCTGCTGGTGTATGCAGTCCCTCTGCTGGTGTATGCCAGTCCCTCTGCTGGTGTATGTCAGTTCCCTCCTGGTGTATGCCAGTCCTCTGCTGGTGTATGCCAGTCCCTCTGCGTGTATGCAGTCCTCTGCTGGTGTATGCAGTCCTCTGCTGGTGTATGCCAGTCCCTCTGCTGGTGTATGCCAGTCCCTCTGCTGGTGTATGCAGTTCCCTCTGCTGGTGTATGCCAGTCCTCTGCTGGTGTATGCCAGTCCCTCTGCTGGTGTATGCCAGTTCCTCTGCTGGTGTATGCCAGTCCTCTGCTGGTGTATGCAGTCCCTCTGCTGTGTATGCCAGTCCTCTGCTGGTGTATGCCAGTCCCTCTGCTGTATGCAGTTCCCTCTGCTGGTGATGCCAGTCCTCTGCTGGTGTATGCCAGTCCCTCTGCTGGTGTATGCAGTCCCTCTGCTGGTGTTGCCCAGTCCTCTGCTGTGTATGCCAGTCCTCTGCTGGTGTATGCCAGTCCTCTGCTGGTGTATGTCAGTCCCTCTGCTGGTGTATGCCAGTCCCTCTGCTGCTGTGTATGCCAGTTCCCTCTGCTGGTGTATGCCAGTCCCTCTGCTGGTGTATGTCAGTTCCCTCTGCTGGTGTATGCCATCCCTCTGCTGGTGTATGCCAGTCCCTCTGCTGGTGTATGCAGTTCCTCTGCTGGTGTATGCAGTCCCTCTGCTGGTGTATGCCAGTCCCTCTGCTGGTGTATGCCAGTCCCTCTGCTGGTGTATGTCAGTTCCTCTGCTGGTGTATGCCAGTCCTCTGCTGGTGTATGCCAGTCCTCTGCTGGTGTATGCCAGTCCCTCTGCTGGTGTATGCCAGTTCCTCTGCTGGTGTATGCCAGTCCTCTGCTGGTGTATGCCAGTCCCTCTGCTGGTGTATGCAGTTCCCTCTGCTGGTGTATGCCAGTCCTCTGCTGGTGTATGCCAGTCCCTCTGTGGTGTATGCCAGTCTGCTGGTGTATGCCAGTCCTCTGCTGTATGCCAGTCTCTGTGGTGATGCCAGTTCCTGTGGTGTCCAGTCCCTCTGCTGGTGTATGCAGTCTCTGTGGTATGCAGTCCTCTGCTGGTGTATGCCAGTCCTGTGTGTAGCCAGTCTCTGTGGTGTATGCCAGTCCCTGGTGTATGCCAGTCCTCTGCGTGTATGCCAGTTCCTCTGCTGGTGATGCCAGTCCCTGTTTAGCGCCTCTGCTGGTGTATGCATCCTCTGCTGGTGTATGCCCGGTCCTGCTGGTGTAGCAGTCCTCTGTGTGTATGCCAGTCCTCTGCTGGTGTATGCAGTTCCTCTGTGGTGTATGCAGTCCTCTGTGTATGCCAGTCCTCTGTGGTTAGCCAGTCCCTCTGTGGTGTAGCAGTCCCTGCTGGTGTATGCCAGTCCCCTGCTGGTGTATGCAGTCCCTCTGCTGGTGTATGCAGTCCTCTGCTGGTGTATGCCAGTCCCTCTGCTGGTGTATGCAGTTCCCCTGCTGGTGTATCCAGTCCCTCTGCTGGTGTATGCAGTCCCTCTCTGGTGTATGCAGTTCCCTGCTGGTGTATGCCAGTCCCTCTGCTGGTTATGCCAGTCTCTGCTGGTGTTGCCAGTCTCTGCTGGTGTATGCCAGTCCCTCTGCTGGTATGCCAGTCCTCTCTGGTGTATGCAGTCCTCTGCTGGTGTATGCCGTCCTCTGCTGGTGTAGCAGTCCCTCTGCTGGTGTATGCAGTCCCTCTGCTGGTGTATGCCAGTCCCTCTGCTGGTGTTGCAGTCCCTCTGCTGGTGTTGCAGTCCTCTCTGGTGTATGCCAGTCCCTCTGCTGGTGTATGCAGTCCTCTGCTGGTGTATGCCAGTCCTCTGCTGGTGTATGCAGTCCCTCTGCTGGTGTATGCAGTCCCTCTGCTGGTGTATGCCAGTCCTCTGCTGGTGTATGCAGTCCTCTGCTGGTGTATGCCAGTCCCTCTGCTGGTGTATGCAGTCCTCTCTGGTGTATGCCAGTCCCTCTGGTGTATGCCAGTCTCTGCTGGTATGCAGTCCCTCTGCTGGTGTATGCAGTCCTCTGCTGGTGTAGCCAGTCCCTCTGCTGTGTATGCCAGTCCTCTGCTGTGTACGCCTCTGGTATGCCAGTCCTCTGCTGGTGTATGCCAGTCCCTCTGCTGGTGTATGCAGTCCCTCTGCTGGTGTATGCAGTTCTCTGCTGGTGTATCCAGTCCCTCTGCTGGTGTATGGTTCCTCTGCTGGTGTATGCCAGTCCTCTGCTGGTGTATGCCCCTTCTGGTGCCATCCCTCTGCTGTGTATGCCAGTCCCGTTATGCGTCCTCTGCTGGTGTTGCCAGTCTCTGCTGGTGTATGCCAGTCCCTCTGCTGGTGTATGTCAGTTCCCTCTGCTGGTGTATGCCAGTCCCTCTGCTGGTGTATGCCAGTCCCTCTGCTGGTGTATGCCAGTCCCTCTGCTGGTGTATGTCAGTTCTTGGGTCCTCTGCTGGTGTATGCCAGTCCCTCGCTGGTGTATGCCCAGTCCTCTGCTGGTGTATGCAGTCCTCTGCTGGTGTATGCCAGTCCTCTGCTGGTGTATGCCAGTCCCTCTGCTGGTGTATGCCAGTCCCTCTGCTGGTGTATGCCAGTCCCTCTGCTGGTGTATGTCAGTTCCCTCTGCTGGTGTATGCCAGTCCCTCTGCTGGTGTATGCCAGTCCCTCTGCTGGTGTATGTCAGTTCCCTCTGCTGGTGTATGCCAGTTCCCTCTGCTGGTGTATGCCAGTCCCTCTGCTGGTGTAGTCAGTTCCTCTGCTGGTGATGCCAGTCCTCTGCTTTGTATGCCAGTTCCCTCTGCTGGTGTATGCCAGTCCCTCTGCTGGTGTATGTCAGTTCCTCTGCTGGTGTATGCCAGTCCCTCTGCTGGTGTATGCCAGTTCCCTCTGCTGGTGTATGCCAGTCCCTCTGCTGGTGTATGTCAGTTCCCTCTGCTGGTGTATGCCATTCCCTCTGCTGGTGTATGCCAGTCCCTCTGCTGGTGTATGCCAGTCCCTCTGCTGGTGTATGTCAGTTCCCTCTGCTGGTGTATGCCAGTTCCCCTGCTGGTGTATGCCAGTCCCTCTGCTGGTGTATGTCAGTTCCCTCTGCTGGTGTATGCCAGTCCCTCTGCTGGTGTATGCCAGTCCCTCTGCTGGTGTATGCCAGTCCCTCTGCTGGTGTATGTCAGTTCCCTCTGCTGGTGTATGCCAGTTCCCTCTGCTGGTGTATGCCAGTCCCTCTGCTGGTGTATGTCAGTTCCCTCTGCTGGTGTATGCCAGTCCCTCTGCTGGTGTATGCCAGTCCCTCTGCTGGTGTATGTCAGTTCCCTCTGCTGGACTCTGTATAATCAATTTAGTATTTAGGTCAATGTTTTCTAATTCATTATTTCTTTTCGCCGCTGAAAAAGTCTGGGACGTGTGAGAAGTTTTGTGATTCTTTGTCTCTGCCTGCAGAGGGACCGTCTCTCTCTTCCTTCTCTTTTTCCTTAATGGTGTGAGTTCCGAGCACACTTCTAGTACCACAGGCATCATCCTCTCGAGGTACTAGCTAAAATTCATAGTACTGGTATTAGTCATAGCTTTACCACCACCACCAATACCACCTACAGCAAAACCTCCTCCTAGCCACCACCACCACAACATCCTCCTCCTCCCCCTCCCCCTCCTGTCCCCCCTCCTCCTCCTCCTCCACTTCCTCGCATCAATATCCTTCAAGCAGTCTTGAGGCGGCAGTTTTCACATCTCAAGTTACTGACGATCGATTATTCAGACAATGAAGACGTCTGGAGGCCATTGCAGGCGATACCTGCTTCCTCTTGAAGACGATACCTGCTTCTGGAAGACGATACCTGCTTCTGGAAGACGATACCTGCCTCTTGAAGACGATACCTGCTTCTGGAAGACGATACCTGCTTCTTGAAGATGATACCTGCTTCTTGAGGATGATACCTGCTTCTTGAAGATGATACCTGCTTCACATTTACATATGAACACCTTCATTAAGCACCTGAGTGAATACAGTACTACCAGTGAACACAGTACTACCAATGAACACAGTACTGCCAGTGAACACAGTACTGCCAGTGAACACAGTACTACCAGTGAACACAGTACTACCAGTGAACACAGTACTACCAGTGAACACAGTACTACCAGTGAACACAGTACTACCAGTGAACACAGTACTACCAGTGAACACAGTACTACCAGTGAACACAGTACTACCAGTGAACACAGTACTACCAGTGAACACAGTACTGCCAGTGAACACAGTACTACCAGTGAACACAGTACTACCAGTGAACACAGTACTGCCAGTGAACACAGTACTACCAGTGAACACAGTACTACCAGTGAACACAGTACTACCAATGAACACAGTACTGCCAGTGAACACAGTACTGCCAGTGAACACAGTACTACCAGTGAACACAGTACTACCAGTGAACACAGTACTGCCAATGAACACAGTACTGCCAGTGAACACAGTACTACCAGTGAACACAGTACTGCCAATGAACACAGTACTACCAGTGAACACAGTACTACCAGTGAACACAGTACTACCAGTGAACACAGTACTACCAGTGAACACAGTACTGCCAATGAACACAGTACTGCCAGTGAACACAGTACTACCAGTGAACACAGTACTACCAGTGAACACAGTACTACCAGTGAACACAGTACTGCCAATGAACACAGTACTCCCAGTGAACACAGTACTACCAGTGAACACAGTACTACCAATGAACACAGTACTGCCAGTGAACACAGTACTACCAGTGAACACAGTACTACCAGTGAACACAGTACTGCTAGTGAACACAGTACTACCAGTGAACACAGTACTGCCAGTGAACACAGTACTGCCAGTGAACACAGTACTGCTAGTGAACACAGTACTGTTAGTGAACACAGAACTGCCAGTGAACACAGTACTGCTAGTGAACACAGTACTGCTAGTGAACACAGTACTACCAGTGAACACAGTACTGCTAGTGAACACAGTACTGCTAGTGAACACAGTACTGCTGATGAACACAGTACTGCCAGTGAACACAGTACTGCTCGTGAACACAGTACTGCCAATGAACACAGTACTGCTGGTGAACACAGTACTGGCAGTGAAAACAGTACTGGCAGTGAACACAGTACTACCAGTGAACAGTACTACCAGTGAACACAGTACTGCCATTGAACACAGTACTGCCAGTGAACACAGTACTGCCAGTGAACACAGTACTAATAGTGAACACAGTACTTGTAGTGAACACAGTACTTGTAGTGAACACAGTACTAGTAGTAAACACAGTACTAGTAGTGAACATAGTACTAATAGTGAACAGTACTAGTACTGAACACAATACTATTAGTGAACACAGTACTGTCAGTGAACACAATACTAGCATTGAACACAGCACTAGTAATGAACACAGTACTAGTAGTGAACACAGTACTAATATTGAACACAGTACTAGTAGTGAACACAGTACTGCTAGTACAAGGCTGATCATGTTAAACAGTATTAGATAACAGTACTAGATAACAGTACTAGTTAACAGTATTAGATCACAGTACTAGATAACAGTATCAGATAACAGTACTAGATAATAATGCTAGTTAACAGTATCAGATAACAGTACTAGATAACAATGCTAGTTAACAGTATTACATAACAGTACTAGTTAACAGTATTAGATAACAGTACTAGATAACAGTACTAGATAACAGTACTGAATAATGGTACTGGATAACAGTATTAGATAACAGTACTGAATAATGGTACTGGATAACAGTATTAGATAACAGTACTGAATAATGGTACTGGATAACAGTATTAGATAACAGTACTGAATAATGGTACTGGATAACAGTATTAGATAACAGTACTGAATAATGGTACTGGATAACAGTACTGAATAATGGTACTGGATAACAGTATTAGATAACAGTACTGGGTAACAAAAACGCGTATGTGAAGAAGACACTTACTATCAAAAAATAACAGTGAACCAGGTACTTACCATAAAAAATAACAGTGAACCAGGCACTTACCATAAAAAATAACAGTGAACCAGGCACTTACCATAAAAAATAACAGTGAACCAGGCACTTACCATAAAAAATAACAGTGAACCAGGCACTTACCATAAAAAATAACAGTGAACCAGGCACTTACCATAAAAAATAACAGTGAGCCAGGTACTTACCATAAAAAATAACAGTGAGCCAGGTACTTACCATAAAAAATAACAGTGAGCCAGGTACTTACCATTAAAAATAACAGTGAGCCAGGTACTTACCATAAAAAATAACAGTGAGCCAGGTACTTACCATAAAAAACGAGAGAGAGAGAAGATAGACTTACCGTCGAAGCACCACTCGCGGTCTTGGTCACACAGAGTGTCACTGAAGAGACATCCTGTAACGAGAGTGCCAGCCATTAACAACCCAAACAATGGTCATTACAACAGCAAAGAAAACATAAATTGTATAACAAAATGGAACGACAACAACGAGGCTGATGATTAAGAGGCACGTAAGTTCCCCTGTCTCCTAATATCATGTTCATGTTTCCACTATAATCTACCTTGTCCATAATTACTATCGCATTTGCTTTGTCTGCTTCGTAAGGTGAAGTCCAGGATCTTTCCTTAATTTGTTAAGTTATACCATGAATTAAGGAAAGATCCTGGACTTCACCTTACGAAACAAAGCAAATGCGATAGTAATTAT
Source organism: Cherax destructor (assembly GCA_009830355.1). Lineage (NCBI taxonomy): Eukaryota > Metazoa > Arthropoda > Malacostraca > Decapoda > Parastacidae > Cherax > Cherax destructor. The sequence continues at coordinate 182,538 of WNWK01001912.1, read as the reverse complement.
GAACAAGGTAGATTATAGTGGAAAGAAATAACATTAGAAGACAGGGAAGTGAAATGAGGTGGTTAGTCCCTCACCCATAACCGTGGTGCTGGAGACCAATAAAAACCACTTAAGTGGCTTAATTCGAAAAGAGGCGAAATTATTTACAAATATTGTCTCTCAGTCCACAGCAGGATTCGAACCTGCAAACTCGGCATTAGAGTACACAGTAATTTGTCCACAACGCCTGAGACAATGTTTGTAAATAATTTCGCGTGTTCGCGAATTATTCAGCATTTGAAAATATCTTTAGTAGTCCACTGCATGTGGCAGGAATTGATGACGTAACTCTGAAGAAGCCTAGTGCCCCGGGGTATGGAGAACCACCGTCATTACTGGTGCCCCGGGGTATGGACAACCACCGTCATTACTGGTGCCCCGGGGTATGGACAACCACCGTCATTACTGGTGCCCCGGGGTATGGACAACCACCGTCATTACTGGTGCCCCGGGGTATGGAGAACCACCGTCATTACTGGTGCCCCGGGGTATGGAGAACCACCGTCATTACTGGTGCCCCGGGGTATGGAGAACCACCGTCATTACTGGTGCCCCGGGGTATGGACAACCACCGTCATTACTGGTGCCCCGGGGTATGGACAACCACCGTCATTACTGGTGCCCCGGGGTATGGAGAACCACCGTCATTACTGGTGCCCCGGGGTATGGACAACCACCGTCATTACTGGTGCCCCGGGGTATGGACAACCACCGTCATTACTGGTGCCCCGGGGTATGGAGAACCACCGTCATAACTGGTCCCCCGGGGTATGGACAACCACCGTCATTACTGGTGCCCCGGGGTATGGACAACCACCGTCATTACTGGTGCCCCGGGGTATGGACAACCACCGTCATTACTGGTGCCCCGGGGTATGGACAACCACCGTCATTACTGGTGCCCCGGGGTATGGACAACCACCGTCATTACTGGTGCCCCGGGGTATGGGGAAAACCCATCTAGCTTCGGCTATGCGCAAGGTGATAAACATAGGGGGAATGGGCGGTGACCCCTAGCAAGGTGATAAACACAGGGGAAGGACGCGGTGACCCCCACCACATAATAAACACAGGGGGCGGTGACCCCACGAAGTGACAGACTCAGGAGCAGGGGGCGGTGACATCCACCAAATGATAAACACAGGAGGCGGGGGTGGTGACCCCACCAGATGATAAATACAAGGGGCGGGGCGGTGACCCTCACCAGGTGACAGACACAAAAGCAGGGGACGGTGACCCCACCATATAAACACAGAGGGTGGGGGCGGTGACCCAAACCAGGTGATAAACACAGGGCGGGGGGGTGCGGTGACCCCCACCAGATTATAAACACAGAGGGCGGGGGCGGTGACCCCCAACCAGGTGATAAACACGGGGCGGGGGGCGGTGACCCCCGCCCCAGGTAAGGAAGTTTTAATTAAGAAAAAATCCCAGGAATTTAATCTGGTTAAAGAATTGTACTTGATACCAGATATGGGGAAGGTTTGGCATAGCTGGTAATGAGCGAAACATCGCGGGAACTAAATTCTCAATTGTAACTCCAAACAAATAATTTCCGGCCAGTAATTCCCACTCAGTAATTCCAAGCCAGTAATTACCAAAAAGTAATTCCCAACCAGTGATTCCCAGTCGGTAATTCCCAGTCGGTAATTCCCAGTTAGTAATTACCAGTCAGTAATTCCCAGTCGGTAATTCCCAGCCAGCAGTTATTATCATGAAAATCATCGCTCTCCTGGATCAAGAGTATTCAGCATTTACAGGCTGGTAAATCCTCGTTCAAAGGCACCAACACGTGTAAATGGCTTAACCCGCACGGCAGAATTTACAAATTTAACACCTATTTACACCGGCAAAAAGGGTGGAAAAGCTTTGCAAGAGGATTAACGTAAAGCCGACTAAACCACAGCTAAATATACCTTGTAATTACCTCTGATGCTGCTCTAAATACTCTAATTATATATATATATATATATATATATATATATATATATGTGTGTGTGTGTGTGTGTGTGTGTGTGTGTACTCACCTAGTTGTGGTTGCAGGGGTCGAGTCAAAGCTCCTGGCCCCGTGTGTGTGTGTGTGTGTGTGTGTGTGTGTGTGTGTGTGTGTGTGTGTGTGTGTGTGTGTGTGTGTGTGTGTGTGTGTGTGTGTGTGGTGCCGAATAGGTAAAATTGGATAATTAGCAAGAACTCGTTTAAAATTAAGTCCTTTCTAAAATTATCTCTTATAAGTATAGATATTTTTTTTCATTTATGTTAAGGTCAAAATTAACAATTTTGTACCAAAAGAACCTTAGGAAACTTACCTAACCTTATTATAACAAGAGCAATTTAATTTATCCTAATCCAACTATATATATTTTAGATAAGTTTACAATAATTTAATAATAAACAAACTCAATGAAATTTTTTTTCGTTAGATTCAAAATGATTTTTGCGAAATTATTGCATACACAAATTTTCGCTTCCCTTATTGGGCAAGAAGAGCGTTGCTATTAAAACAAAAATAGCAAATTTTACCTATTCGGCACGAATAGGATATATATATATATATATATATATATATATATATATATATATATATATATATATATATATATTACCAATCATTATAATTATTAATGATAATCAATATTAGTAGGTTTTTGTTATTATTCCTCCAATTATTTACTTCTTCTTCTTCTTATAATTATTATTATTATATTATTATTATAAATTATTAATATATTATTATTATTTTTGTATTATTATTATTATTATTATTACTATGCTACAGGCAGTAGGTTGGTAGACAGCAACCATACAGAGAGGTATTTTTGCCCTACCACACGAGTAGCCAAACGTAAGCTTGTCAAACCTTTTGCACTCTGGCAGGATTGCTGGCCTCCCCCCCCTCTCCCTCTCTCCCTGGCAAACAGCTAATGAGAGGTAAATTCTGTTACCTTCTCATTACATTCAGTAAACATTTATTGCAATATTTGTCTCTTAAATGGCAATCCTGAAATGCTTTATTTAGTATTTCTCTAGAGTGAGGGGGGGGAGGGAGGGAAGTGCGTTAAGGGAAAGTGGGCCAGGGAAAGTGGGCCAGGGAAAGTGGGCCAGGGAAAGTGGGCCAGGGAAAGTATCAGTTCGGAGGGTCGCTTAAGTGTGATACCCACTCACCTGTGCCAAGACAGCTACTAGATGAATAATGGTGAATGTGTTTTTTTGTGTTTTTTGGGGGGGAGGGGGTCACACTACCTAGATGAGAGACAGTGTTAAAAATCACAGGAAAACACGAAGGTGGAGCGCAAGGAGAGTAGCATGTGTGTGTGTGTGTGTGTGGGGGGGGGGTGATGGGAGGGGGTGCACGAGGGTACAGAGGTGACTGCTGCAACAATGAAAACAATGGTACACAGGAAAGAGATGCATCAAAATTTCTTTGAAAACTAAACAAAATAAGGCAAAAAATATTAAGAAGTAAAGAAAATAAACGCTTCTTTCAAAGAAAACAAATGTAAGGAAGGCAGAAGAAGAAAGAACGAGGAAAGAAGACAGAAGAAGAAAGAACGAGGAAAGAAGACAGAAGAGCAAATGAGTGAGCGAGTCATTATCAACACAATATTTTCTGAAACTAAGAAAAATTTGGGAGAGAGAATAATCTGAAAAAAAACAAAATCCTTCTTTCATAAGGTGTTGTTGGTTGTCTGGTGGATGGAAGGAGTGGACACAGGACTGGAAAAGAGCAGAATGTTTGTGTGAAGGTGAGTTTGGTTGAACGATGATAAATAAGACACATGTGAAACACCTGGCCATCTTTATTATAAAGACGTTTCGCCAAGCAGTGACTTCTTAATTTTCATCCATGGATGACATTCTTGAGACAAGTGACAAGTGATCATTCTGACAGCTAACACTGACAACGTTCTATCAAGACGTTCTACCATTGCAATCTCTCCATTGCACTCATCATGTATCAGACACTCGTGCAACATTTGGCTTATGTATATTCTGGAAACGTTTCGCCCGTCAGTGGCTTCTTGAGTCCACTGCAGAAGCCACTGGGTAGACTTAAGATACCCAAGTATTCCACAAGTGTCTCATTTATCACCTTGTACACTTTGTACACCACTTTATTCACATTGAAGTGATAAACCCAATGATGTTGACTAAACATCTTCACAATAAGTACACCCAGGTGTTGCATGTGTCTTATTAACTTTCAGATGCTGTAATAAGTACACCCAGGTGTTGCATGTGTCTTATTAACTTTCAGATACTGTAATAAGTACACCCAGGTGTTGAACATGTCTTATTAACTTTCAGATACTGTAATAAGTACACCCAGGTGTTGCACATGTCTTATTAACTTTCAGATACTGTAATAAGTACACCAAGGTGTTGCATATGTGTCTTATTAACTTTCAGATGCTGTAATAAGTACACCAAGGTGTTGCATATGTGTCTTATTAACTTTCATATACTGTAATAAGTACACCAAGGTGTTGCATATGTGTCTTATTAACTTTCAGATACTGTAATAAGTACACCCAGGTGTTGCATATGTGTCTTATTAACTTTCAGATACTGTAATAAGTACACCAAGGTGTTGCATATGTGTCTTATTAACTTTCAGATACTGTAATAAGTACACCCAGGTGTTGCATATGTGTCTTATTAACTTTCAGATGCTGTAATAAGTACACCAAGGTGTTGCATATGTGTCTTATTAACTTTCAGATGCTGTAATAAGTACACCAAGGTGTTGCATATGTGTCTTATTAACTTTCAGATACTGTAATAAGTACACCCAGGTGTTGCATATGTGTCTTATTAACTTTTAGATACTGTAATAAGTACACCAAGGTGTTGCATATGTGTCTTATTAACTTTCAGATACTGTAATAAGTACACCAAGGTGTTGCATATGTGTCTTATTAACTTTCAGATAATGTAATAAGTACACCAAGGTGTTGCATATGTGTCTTATTAACTTTCAGATACTGTAATAAGTACACCCAGGTGTTGCATATGTGTCTTATTAACTTTCAGATACTGTAATAAGTACACCCAGGTGTTGCATATGTGTCTTATTAACTTTCAGATACTGTAATAAGTACACCCAGGTGTTGCATATGTGTCTTATTAACTTTCAGATGCTGTAATAAGTACACCCAGGTGTTGCATATGTGTCTTATTAACTTTCAGATACTGTAATAAGTACACCAAGGTGTTGCATTTGTGTCTTATTAACTTTTAGATACTGTAATAAGTACACCAAGGTGTTGCATATGTGTCTTATTAACTTTCAGATGCTGTAATAAGTACACCAAGGTGTTGCATATGTGTCTTATTAACTTTCAGATGCTGTAATAAGTACACCCAGGTGTTGCATATGTGTCTTATTAACTTTCAGATACTGTAATAAGTACACCAAGGTGTTGCATATGTGTCTTATTAACTTTTAGATACTGTAATAAGTACACCAAGGTGTTGCATATGTGTCTTATTAACTTTTAGATACTGTAATAAGTACACCAAGGTGTTGCATATGTGTCTTATTAACTTTCAGATACTGTAATAAGTACACCAAGGTGTTGCATATGTGTCTTATTAACTTTCAGATACTGTAATAAGTACACCAAGGTGTTGAACATGTGTCTTATTAACTTTCAGATGCTGTAATAAGTACACCCAGGTGTTGCATATGTGTCTTATTAACTTTCAGATACTGTAATAAGTACACAAAGGTGTTGCACATGTGTCTTACTAACTTTCAGGAACTATAAACCAATAAAATAATGAAAGTGAAAGTAGGATAATCAGCGTGGATATTAACATTATCCAATAAAGTAGACCTTAGACCAGGATGTGATGTCCCCCGTGGTAGTAACTGTTTAATGATTTTACTGACGGAGCTGTCATGGATGTCAACACTGCAGCGTCTGGCAGAGACGTAGGCTCAGGGGACATGAGTGCCATACACAGTGGGAGGTGTCACAGAGGCTCAAGGGACACGAGTGCCATACACACTGGGAGGTGTCACAGAGGCTCAGGGAACAATGAGTGGCATACACAGTGGGAGGTGTCACAGAGGCTCAGGGAACAATGAGTGCCATACACAGTGGGAGGTGTCACAGAGGCTCAAGGGACACGAGTGCCATACACACTGGGAGGTGTCACAGAGGCTCAGGGAACAATGAGTGGCATACACAGTGGGAGGTGTCACAGAGGCTCACGGGACATGAGTGCCATACACAGTGGGAGGTGTCACAGAGGCTCAAGGGACATGAGTGGCATACACAGTGGGAGGTGTCACAGAGGCTGTCTACATCTGACACATTACTACTGTGTCATGTATCATCTGACACATTACTACTGTGTCATGTATCATATGACACATTACTACTGTGTCATGTATCATCTGCGTTATCCTGGTGCAGTATTTTGAGATCCAAGAATCTGCTAACAGCTGCCTGGATCACTGACAGTATCACAGGCATACTGTAATAACCATTAAAACGACAAGAAAATAATGATAAGCTTATAATGACTACAAGATAAGTTAAATAATAATAATTATCTGCCATATGTGTTCATAAGACAGAAACGGCCAGCAAGCCTGCCAGAGTGAAGAACATTTAACAGGCTACCACTACACACTCGCATAACAAGAGAACAATACCTCTTTGGGTACTGCCTGTCTACTTACCCACTACCCTTGGGTACTGCCTGTCTACTTACCCACTACCCATGAAAAGGGCGTTAAAGTGAACACAGGAAATGGTAAAGTGATACGAGTATATAATAGATATGAGGAGCCTCATAAAAACGAAAGTGGGATTTAAAAGAAGGAAGAACATTTAAATCCCTCTTTCGTTCTTATCAGGCTGCTCTTATTGCTTCCAGGAGTCGTAAGAATCAGCTTCACTTTCTATGTGGTAGATAAAGTGGAAGATCAGAGCTGAGTTTAAGGACGGGGTATGTAGGGAAGTAGACGGATTGTGAGATTGATTATCAGAGTGGAAGAAAGTGAAGAAAGTCCAGATATGTAGATACCTGTGAGTGGATGTGTTGTCAGACGGTCTGCTTATGATGTAATAATAATAATAATTATAATAATAATAACAATAATAATAAATAAGAACAATAATAATAATAATAATCATTATTTACTACAAGTACATGTACAAGGTATACAGACCATAGCTGACATCAATTACATACTACTATAGAGAAAGCCCTTTATTATGAAGAGCATTTCGGCCAAATTTAGGACAATTTTGTCCCCAGGATGCGACCCACACTAGTCGACTAACACCCAGGTACCTATTTTACGGATAGGTGAACAAGGACAGCAGGTGTCTTATGGAAATACGTCCTAATGTTTCCACCCGTATCGGGGATCGAACCACGAACCTCAGTGTTTGAGCCGAGTGCGCCACCAACCGAGCTACGAGACACCCTGAATATAGAACAGGACAACACATGAGGGAATGAATGCCCAAGTGTTAGGACTCTGAAGAAAGAACACAGACAAAATGATGAATAAGACACATGTTCAACACTTGGGTATCTTTGATGAGTATCCGTAATAAAGATATACCCAAGTGTTGCACATGTGATGGCAGCACTTGTGAATGTTCCAGAGATGAGTGATGGCAGCACTTGTGAATGTTCCAGAGATGAGTGATGGCAGCACTTGTGAATGTTCCAGAGATGAGTGATGGCAGCACTTGTGAATGTTCCAGAGATGAGTGATGGCAGCACTTGTGAATGTTCCAGAGATGAGTGATGGCAGCACTTGTGAATGTTCCAGAGATGAGTGATGGCAGCACTTGTGAATGTTCCAGAGATGAGTGATGGCAGCACTTGTGAATGTTCCAGAGATGAGTGATGGCAGCACTTGTCAATGTTCCAGAGATGAGTGATGGCAGCACTTATGAATGTTCCAGAGATGAGTGATGGCAGCACTTGTGAATGTTCCAGAGATGAGTGATGGCAGCGCTTGTGAATGTTCCAGAGGTGAGTGATGGCAGTACTTGTGAATGTTCCACAGATGAGTGCTGGAAGTACCTGTGAATGTTTCAGAGGTGAGTGATGGCAGCACTTGTGAATGTTCCAGAGATGAGTGATGGTAGTGCTTGTGAATGTTCCAGAGAGACACAATTAAAGCTCTGTCTTAAATGTCTTGAGAATCATGTTGAGGTTAGGTGTAACTCGAAATATCAGGAGATCATAACACCTTTTGGTGTGCCATTAGTCCACAGACTCCTATAGAAAACGGGAGTGCACAAGCTGCAGTCTTGTGTCATTGATGACTTGTCTAGGACTTTAAGCTGATAGATTATAGATGTATGGGTGTTTATGGGAAACAATCAGGCAGCATTTGTGAATGTTCCAGAGGTGAGTGATAGTAGTACTTGTGAATGTTCCAGAGGTGAGTGATGGCAGCAATTGTGAATGTTCCGGAGGTGAGTGATGGCACACTTGTGAATGTTCCAGAGGTGAGTAATGGTAGTACTTGTGAATGTTCCAGAGGTGAGTGATGGCAGTAATTGTGAATGTTCCGGAGGTGAGTGATGGCAGCACTTGTGAATGTTAAAGAGAGAGTGATGGTAGTACTTGTGAATGTTCTAGAGGTGAGTGATGGCAGCAATTGTGAATGTTCCAGAGGTGAGTGATGGTAGTAATTGTGAATGTTAAAAAGAGAGTGATGGCTGTACTTGTGAATGTTCCAGAGATGAGTGATGGCAGCACTTGTGAATGTTCCAGAGATGAGTGATGGAAGTACTTGTGAATGTTCCAGAGGTGAGTGATGGCAGCACTTGTGAATGTTCCAGAGGTGAGTGATGGCAGCAACTGTGAATGTTCCGGAGGTGAGTGATGACAGCACTTGTGAATGTTCCAGAGGTGAGTGATGGTAGTGATTGTGAATGTTAAAGAGAGACTGATGGCTGTACTTGTGAATGTTCCAGAGATGAGTGATGGCAGCACTTGTGAATGTTCCAGAGATGAGTGACTGTAGTACTTGTGAATGTTCCAGAGGTGAGTGATGGTAGCAATTGTAAATGTTAAAGAGAGAGTGATGGTAGTACTTGTGAATGTTCCAGAGGTGAGTGATGGCAGCACTTGTGAATGTTAAAGAGAGAGTGATGGTAGTACTTGTGAATGTTCCAGAGGTGAGTGATGGCAGCAACTGTGAATGTTCCAGAGATGAGTGATGGTAGTACTTGTGAATGTTCCAGAGATGAGTGATGGCAGCAATTATGAATGTTTCAGAGGTGAGTGATGGTAGTAATTGTGAATGTTCCAGAGGTGAGTGATGGCATAACTTGTGAATGTTCCAGAGGTGAGTGATGGCATAACTTGTGAATGTTCCAGAGGTGAGTGATGGCAGTACTTGTGAATATGTGACCGGCATAGTCCTTGAATGTTGCAGCGAGGAGAAGGAGGAGGAGGAGGAGGAGAAGAAGAATTAGGATGAGGAGGAGGAGACTACAGGCAGTGTAGATGTCTGTCTGTCTGTGATCATTGCGTAGTATGAATGTTATTCACAGAACGAGGCTGAACATTTTAAATGACTCTATGATGGAATCTAACCTAAATCTGCAGTAATAAAGTCGTGGTTATAACAATGGTTTACCCATCTAGAAAGAAAGGAGAGTGGGAAATAGGATTATTAAGGATATAAAGATTATTATTATTATTACAGACGTAGGGAACGCTCAAGGACTGGAAGAGTTCCTGAACATGTAGCAGACATGTACGAGCGTGTGTGATCGAAGTGAAGGCCAGGTTTCATTTTCGGATTTGACGAGCTGTTGGAGTGTGAGCAAGGCGACGTGCTACGAAGGCATTCAGGGAAAACCTGTTTGCCGGCAGTGTTGATGTTTGAAAGTGGGAGATACTGCGCCTCCTGCACTGATGAAAGCGCACTCTACCACAGTGGCGCCTGATGACCGACGACCACTGCCAGATTGATGGTCAATGTGTTTTCTTCTGCGTTATTGGGAAACGAAAGACGTGATAAAAATTTACTAATAATAGAAATAATAATAATAATAATAATAATAATAATTAGAATAATAATTAATAATAATGATTATAATAATATTTAATAATAATAGTAATTTACAATAATAATAATAATAATGATTACAATAATAATTAATAATAATATTTTTGATAAAGATGGTAAGGGTGGCGAGAATGGGCAACTAGACTTTGGGAGGTTGCCATGACAACCGAAGCAAAACAAGTTCTGTAGGATGCTCTCCCATACTCTCCTAATATATATATATATATATATATATATATATATAGGTAGTAGGTAGTAGGTTGGTAGACAGCAACCACCCAGGGAGGTACTACCGTCCTGCCAGGTGACTGTGAAACAGAAACCTGAAACTGTTTTACATGATGGTAGGATTGCTGGTGTCTTTTTTCTGTCTCATAAACACGCTGGATAACAGGTATATTTAGCTACTTCTACTTACACTTTAGGTCACACTACACTGGCATACACATGCATATATATACATACACACATCTAGGTTTTTCTTCTTTTTCTTAATAGCTCTTGTTCTTTTTATTTTCTCTATTGTCCATGGGGAAGTGGAAAAGAATCTTTCCTCCGTAAGCAATGCGTGTCGTATGAGGCGACTAAGATGCCGGGAGCAATGGGCTAGTAACCCCTTCTCCTGTACAAATCTACTAAAAACGAGAAGAAGAAAAACTTTATAAAACTGGGTTGTCTGAATGTGCGTGGATGTAGTGCGGATGATAAGAAAGAGATGATTGCCGATGTTATGAATGAAAAGAAGTTGGATGTCCTGGCCCTAAGCGAAACAAAGCTGAAGGGGTAGGCGAGTTTCAGTTGGGAGAAATAAATGGGATTAAGTCAGGAGTATCTGAGAGAGTTAGAGCTAAGGAAGGGGTAGCAATAATGTTGAAGGATCAGTTATGGAAGGAAAAGAGGGAATATGAATGTGTAAATTCAAGGATTATGTGGATTAAAATAAGGGTCGGATGCGAAAAGTGGGTCATAATAAGCGTGTATGCACCTGGAGAGGAGAGGAGTGTAGAGAGAGAGAGAGATTTTGGGAGATGTTAAGCGAATGTATAGGAACTTTTGAACCAAATGAGAGAGTAATTGTGGTAGGGGACCTAAATGCTAAAGTGGGAGAAACATGCAGAGAGGGTGTAGTAGGTAAGTTTGGGGTGCCAGGTGTAAATGATAATGGGAGCCCTTTGATTGAACTTTGTATAGAAAGGGGTTTAGTTATAGGTAATACATATTTTAAGAAAAAGAGGATAAATAAGTATACAAGATATGATGTAGGGCGTAATGACAGTAGTTTGTTGGACTATGTATTGGTAGATAAAAGACTGTTGAGTAGACTTCAGGATGTACATGTTTATAGAGGGGCCACAGATATATCAGATCACTTTTTAGTTATAGCTACAGTGGGAGTAAAAGGTAGATGGGATACAAGGAAAATAGAATCAGTAAGTAAGAGAGAGGTGAAGGTTTATAAACTAAAAGAGGAGGCAGTTAGGGTAAGATATAAACAACTATTGGAGGATAGATGGGCTAGTGAGAGTGTAGGCAATGGGGTCGAAAATGTATGGGGTAGATTTAAAAATGTAGTGTTAGAGTGTTCAGCAGAAGTTTGTGGTTACAGGCGAGTGGGTGCGGAGGGAAGAGGAGCGATTGGTGGAATGATGATGTAAAGAGAGTAGTAAGGGAGAAAAAGTTAGCATATGAGAGGTTTTTACAAAGTAGAAGTGATGCAAGGAGGGAAGAGTATATGGAGAGAAAAAGAGAGGTTAAAAGAGTGGTGAAGCAATGTAAAAGAGAGCAGATGAGAGAGTGGGTGAGATGTTATCAGCAAATTTTGTTGAAAATAAGAAAAAGTTTTGGAATGAGATTAATAAGTTGAGGAAGCCTAGAGAACAAATGGATTTGACAGTTAAAAATAGGAGAGGAGAGTTATTAAATGGAGAGTTAGAGGTATCAGGAAGATGGAGAGAATATTTTGAGGATTTGTTAAATGTTGATGAAGACAGGGAAGCTGTGATTTCGTGTGTAGGGCAAGGAGGAATAACATCTTGTAGGAGTGTGGAAGAGCCAGTTGTGGGTGTAGGGGAAGTTCGTGAGGCAGTGGGTAGAATGAAAGGGGTAAGGCAGCTGGGATTGATGGGATAAAGATAGAAATGTTAAAAGCAGGTGGGGATATAGTTTTGGAGTGGTTGGTGCTATTATTTAATAAATGTATGGAAGAGGGTAAGGTACCTAGGGATTGGCAGAGAGCGTGTATTGTTCCTTTGTATAAAGGCAAAGGGGACAAAAGAGAGTGCAAACATTATAGGGGAATAAGTCTGTTGAGTGTACCTGGTAAAGTGTATGGTAGAGTTATTATTGAAAGAATTAAGAGTAAGACAGAAAGCAGGATAGCAGATGAACAAGGGGGCTTTAGGAAAGGTAGGGGTGTGTAGACCAAGTGTTTACAGTGAAACATATAGGTGAACAGTATTTGGATAAGGGTAAAGATGTTTTTGTGGCATTTATGGATTTGGAAAAGGCGTATGATAGGGTAGATAGGGGGGCAATGTGGCAGATGTTGCAGGTGTATGGAATAGGAGGAAGGTTGCTGAAAGCAGTGAAGAGTTTTTATGAGGATAGTGAGGCTCAGGTTAGAGTGTGTAGGAGGGAAGCCCACTATTTCCCAGTAAAAGTGGGCCTTAGACAAGGATGTGTGATGTCACCGTGGTTGTTCAATATATTTATAGATGGGGTTGTAAGAGAAGTGAATGCGAGGGTCTTGGCAAGAGGTGTTGGGCTAAAAGATAAAGAAGCAAATACAAAGTGGGAGTTGTCACAGTTGCTTTTGCTGATGACACTGTGCTTTGGGAGATTCTGAAGAGAAGTTGCAGAGGTTGGTGGATGAATTTGGTAGGGTGTGTAAAAGAAGAAAATTGAAAGTGAATATAGGAAAGAGTAAGGTGATGAGGATAACAAAAAGAATAGGTGACGAAAGATTGGATATCAGATTGGAGGGAGAGAGTATGGAGGAGGTGAATGTATTCAGATATTTGGGAGTGGACATGTCGGCGGATGGGTCTATGAAGGATGAGGTGAATCATAGAATTGATGAGGGGAAAAGGGTGAGTGGAGCACATCGGAGTCTGTGGAGACAAAGAACCTTGTCCATGGAAGTAAAAGGGGAATGTATGAGAGTATAGTTATACCAACACTCTTATATGGGTGTGAAGCATGGGTGATGAATGTTGCAACGAGGAGAAGGCTGGAGGCAGTGGAGATGTCATGTCTGAGGTCAATGTGTGGTGTGAATATAATGCAGAGAATTCGGAGTTTGGAAATTAGGAGGAGGTGCGGGATTACCAAAACGATTGTTCAGAGAGCTGAGGAGGGGTTGTTGAGGTGGTTTGGACATGTAGAGAGAATGGAACGAGACAGAGTGACTTCGAGAGTGTATAAATCTGTAGTGGAGGGAAGGCGGGGTAGGGGTCGGCCTAGGAAAGGTTGGAGGGAGGGGTAAAGGAAGTTTTGGTGCGAGGGCTTGGACTTCCAGCAAGCATGTGTGAGCGTATTTGATAGGAGTGAATGGAGGCATATGGTTTTAACACTTGACGTGCTGTTGGAGTGTGAGCAAAGTAACATTTATGAAGGGATTCAGGAAACCGGCAGGCCGGACTTGAGTTCTGGAGATGGGAAGTACAGTGCCGGCACTCTGAAGGAGGGGTGTTAATGTTGCAGTTTTATAACTAGTGTAAAGCACCCCTCTGGCAAGACAGTGATGGAGTGAATGATGATGAAAGTTTTCTTTTTCGGGCCACCCTGCCTTGGTGGAATCGGCCGATGTGTTAATAAATAAATAAATAAAAAAATATATATATATATATATATATATATATATATATATATATATATATATATATATATATATATATATATATATCAATAACAACACTGCGGCTAGCCGAGGATTCGAACCCATGATGTTTTAGCCCGCCTCATGGTGAGCGACGCTCTAACCCACGGGACCATACAATCCTACAAGAATCACACACCAGCAGAGCTAGGTGTTGTACCGTGATCCGAGGACATTCGATGATGTGGGTGCTTCAGAGCTAATTTCATCCTCCTCCCCGTTTGGTGTACTAGCCTCCACGAGCAGTATTTTATATTATTGTAACCACGAACAAGTGGTATTTAATCAATAACAACACTGTGACTAGCCGAGGATTCGAACCCATGGTGTTTTAGCCCGCCTCATGGTGAGCGTGATTTTTGTAGGATTGTATGGTCCCGTGGGTTAGAGCGTTTTGGAATTTTAGCTCACCATGAGGCGGGCTAAAACATGGGTTCGAATCCTCGGCTAGTCGCAGTGTTGTTATTGATTAAATACCAACTGTTCGTGGTTACAATAATATTTTCAACAGCCCTGACTCAACAGCCCTCATTCAACAGCCCTGACTCAACAGCCCTGACTCAACAGCCCTGACTCAACAGCCCTGACTCAACAGCCCTGACTCAACAGCCCTGACTCAACAGCCCTGACTCAACAGCCCTCATTCAACAGCCCTCACTCAACAGCCCTCACTCAACAGCCTTGACTCAACAGCCCTGACTCAACAGCCCTGACTCAACAGCCCTGACTCAACAGCCCTGACTCAACAGCCCTCACTCAACAGCCCTCACTCAACAGCCCTGACTCAACAGCCCTGACTCAACAGCCCTGACTCAACAGCCCTCACTCAACAGCCCTCACTCAACAGCCCTCACTCAACAGCCCTGACTCAACAGCCCTGACTCAACAGCCCTCACTCAACAGCCCTGACTCAACAGCCCTCACTCAACAGCCCTCACTCAACAGCCGTGGTAGCATCAACTTACAAAGTCAACATCACGACCACCTGGAGTTTTTGTGGTGGTCGTCGTGTTAACACGACCAACACTCCTAATTAGCAGGCAACCTAGTCCAGAGATCTTTACCTAACATCCAAACTGAGGGAGGGAGGAAAGACAGGGAGACTGAGGAAGAGAGGAATAAGAAGAGAGAAACGGGGAGAGGAATGGGGAAGAGAAATAGGGAGAAGAATGGGGGAGAGAGAGAGGAATAGGGAGGACATGGAAAAGAAAGAGAGAGACTGAGAGGGAATTAAATGGGTGCTTTCTCTCTCTGGATTATTATTATTATTATTATTATTATTATTATTATTATTATTGTCTCTGCCGCGCTAAATCCGCATGGGTCACACAGCCACTAGGAGAATCGGAGGCAATCCTAGTGATCCAAGGGAAGAATTGTTCTGACTCCTTGGATCAAGAGCCGTGTACCAGTATTAATTAACTCTTCACTGAACAGCAGAAATTATTAAGAAGTCAGACGTAAGTCAGACAATTCAGACTTTAAGACAGGAGGCATCAGTCTGGGGACCAGCCAACTACGGACCAGTAGGCCTACTGCAGTTTTATTGTGAAACATTTTAGGTCATTGCGCCCATTGCAGTGAGCGAAACGTCGGTAATGGAGATTCCATATAATGAGTTTCTGTATTAAGTAAAAAGGTAATCTCTCAAATAAAGAATATTTCGAATAAAGTTGATAAGATATAATTTTTCACTGACAATAATATAACATCCAGCTCTGCTGGATGCGTGAACTTTGTAGGATCGCTGGCTCAGTGGTAAGGTGATATGGTACGTTGTGTTGTCTCCTGAGGCGGGACAATGTGTCGTAGGGTCGAATCCTGGCCTGCCGTAGTTTGGTAAATGATTCAAAATCACTTGTTTCGTGATTTTCATTGATAAATAAATAAATAAATAAATAAATAAATAAATAAATAAATATATATATATATATATATATATATATATATATATATATATATATATATATATATATATATATATTATTATTATTATTATTAACACATAGGCCGTTTCCCACCAAGGCAGGGTGGCCCGACAAAGAAAAACTTTCATCATCATTCACTCCATCAGTCTTGCCAGAGGTGCGCTTACACTACAGTTATAAAACTGCAACATTAACACCCCTCCTTCAGAGTGCCGGCATTGTACTTCCCATCTCCAGGACTCAAGTCCGGCCTGCCGGTTTCCCTGAATCCCTTCATAAATGTTACCTTGCTCATACTCCAACAGCACGTCAAGTCCTAAAAACCATTTGTCTAATTCGCTCCTATCTAACACGCTCACGCACGCTTGTTGGAAGTCTAAGCCCCTCGCACACAAAACCTCCTTTACCCCATCCCTCCAACCTTTTCTAGGCCGACCCCTACCCCGCCTTCCCTCCACTACAGATTTATACACTCTCGAAAGTCATTCTATTTTGTTCCATCCTCTCTACATGTCCAAACCATCTCAATAACCCCTCCTCAGTCCTCTAGATAATAGTTTTGGTAATCCCACACCTCCTTCTAATCTCCAAACAACGGATTCTCTACATTATATTCACACCACACATTGACCTCAGACATGACATCTCCACTGCCTCCAGCCTTCTCCTTGTTGTAACATTCACAACCCATGTCTCACACCCATACAAGAGTGTTGGTATAACTATACTCTCATACATTCCCCTCTTTGCTTTCATGGATAAAGTTCTTTGTCTCCACAAGCTCCTCAGTGCTCCACTCACCTTTTTCCCCTCGTAAATTATATGATTCACCTCATCCTTTATAGACCCATCTTCTGACACATCCACTCCCAAATATCTGAACACATTCACCTCCTCCATACTCTCTCCCTCCAATCTGATATCCAATCTTCCGTTATCTATTTTTTTTGTTATCCTCATCACCTTACTCTTTCCTATATTCACTTTAATTTCCTTCTTTTACATACCCTACCAAACTCACCCACCAACCTCTGCAACTTCTCTTCAGAATCACCCAAAAGCACAGTGTCATCAGCAAAGAGCAACTGTTACAACTCCCACTTTGTTTTAGATTCTTTATCTTTTAACCCCACACCTCTTGCCAACACCCGAGCATTCACTTCTCTTACAACTCCATCTATAAATATATTGAACAACCATGGTGACATCACCATACATATATATCTATATTTTGTTTTTTCAACTCGTCGGTCGTCTCCCACCGAGGCAGGGTGACCCAAAAAGAAAGAAAATCCCCAAAAAGAAATACTTTCATCATCATTCAACACTTTCACCTCACTCATACATAATCACTGTTTTTGCAGAGGTGCTCAGATATGACAGTTTAGAAACTAAAAGGGCTCTATCTGGTGAGAGTGAGGACACCAGCGGTCGACTCCAACACCTGACTGCAGGTCAAATCTCATTATAGTCTCTCCAAATTGCCAATATCCCAAAACCCTCCTTTAAAGTGCAGTCATTGTACTTCCCATTTCCAGGACTCAAGTCCGACTAACCGGTATATATATAAACATTATCTCTCAGTCCACAGCAAGATTCGAACATGCAAACTCGGCGTCAGAGTACACAGTACCAGCTCTGTACTCTGATGCCGAGTTTTCAGGTTCAAAGCCTGTGGACTGAGAGATGTTATATATATATATATATATATATATATATATATATAGTGTGTGTGTGTGTGTGTGTGTGTGTGTGTGTGTGTGTGTGTGTGTGTGTGTTTGTGTGTGTGTGTGGGGGGGAAATGGGAGAAAATCGTAGAGAGAGAGAGAGACCATTCCCCTGAATAAATGAGGCTGTCATACACTGCTGTGACTGTTGCATCCTCCCCAACCCTCTTGTACCCTCATCCGGAGAGAGAGAGAGAGAGAGAGAGAGAGAGAGAGAGAGAGAGAGAGAGAGAGAGAGAGAGAGAGAGAGAGAGAGAGAGAGAGAGCACCTGATTCACAGTCACAAGGTAACGGGTTCGATTTCCTGGCACGGAGAAACATTGGAGCCAGTTTCCCTATATCCCTGCCCACTTAAAAGTTAAAATAAGTACCCGTGTGTTAGTCCAATATTGTGAGTTACATCTAGGGGGAATAATAATAATAATAATAATAATAATAAATGAATTCTAGGTTTCTATTCTATGTGATATAATAAAAAAGTAAACAAAAATATAATAATAATAATAATAGTAATAATAATAATAATAAATGAATTCTAGGTTTCTATTCTATGTGATATAATAAAAAAGTAAACAAAAATATAATAATAATAATAATAATAATAATAATAAATGAATTCTAGGTTTCTATTCTATGTGATATAATAAAAAAGTAAATAAAAATATAATAATAATAATAATAATAATAATAATAATAATAAATGAAAATAAAATAATAAGAAAAAATATAATAATAATAATAATAATAATAATAATAATAATAATGATAAATGAAAATATAAATAATTATAAACAAAAAAATATAATAAAAATAATAATAATAACAAAACTTTCTGGTATATATATGGTGAGCTACACAATTCAGAATATATATACACAGTGAAGTGTATCTCTCAAATGTCTGTACAGTTAGAGGAAGAATGCGTGTAAATATCCAAGGGATATACATCTCAGTATACATCCGCTTAACTTTAATCCCAGTAAACCCACATTAGGGATCAAAGTATTCTTGACTGGTGGTGAAAGTAAGCGAGATGAAGCCTTAAATGACCCCAGTGTTGTCGATAGGCTTTACAAAATCCCATTCACCAGCCTACCTGGAGTTGTGGTCGGCCCGGGAAGCAAGGAAGCCTAGGAAATACCAGTCTTTTTTTTCAGAGTAATTTTACACTTCATTTAGGCTTCTTTCATGGGGATCACCACACGAGACCTTCCTTTATCTACCTTCCAGAGTAATTCTACACTTCATTCAGTCTTCCTTCACGGGGGATCACCACACGAGACCTTCCTTTAACTCCCTTCCAGAGTAATTCTACACTTCATTCAGTCTTCCTTCACGGGGGATCACCACACGAGACCTTCCTTTAACTCCCTTCCAGAGTAATTCTACACTTCATTCAGTCTTCCTTCACGGGGGATCACCACACGAGACCTTCCTTTAACTCCCTTCCAGAGTAATTCTACACTTCATTCAGTCTTCCTTCACGGGGGATCACCACACGAGACCTTCCTTTAACTCCCTTCCAGAGTAATTCTACACTTCATTCAGTCTTCCTTCACGGGGGATCACCACACGAGACCTTCCTTTAACTCCCTTCCAGAGTAATTCTACACTTCATTCAGTCTTCCTTCACTGGAACTCACCACGCGAAACCATCCTTTATCTCCTTTACAGAGTAGTTCCACACTTCATTCAAGCTTCCTTCACGGGGGATCACCACGCGAGACCTTCTTTCAACACCAGTGTTCATTCGTGCCTTCAAATACCCCTCACTTCGGAAATAATTCATGATTTTCGTCCTTCACACGCAGTAAACACGACCCTCCAGCTCACCGTGTCCACGCTCACTAAATCAAGCTCACGTACACCAGAGAATAAATACAAAATATTTATCATTTCTCGCAGAATATGTAAAAAAATATATATACACCCAGTCACTTATTAATTATCTTCATAATTTCTATTCTAACGACAATTTTTAACGAACAAATAATATATAAGGAAGGAATTTATAGGAAATAAATTCTTTACGTATCACGGAATTATATGTGAGAGTAGCTCATCTGCATTCATAATAAATATATTTCATATATATGTCGTGCCGAATAGGTAAAACTGGCCAGTTAGAAAGAACTCATTTAAAAATAAGTCCTTTCTAAAATTTTCTCTTATACGTTTAAAAATATATTTTTTTCTTTTATGTTAATGTAAAAATAAATAATTTTGTACCAAAAGTACCTTAGAAAACTTACGTAGTATTATTATAACAAGCGCAATTTAATTTAGCCTAATCCAACTATATATATTTTAGATAAGTTTACAATAATTTAATAATAAACAAACACAATGAAATATATTTTTTCGTTAGGTTAAGAATGATTTTTGCGAAATTATTGCATACACAAATTTTCGCTTGCCTTATTCGGCAAGAAAAGCGTTGCTATTTATGCCAAAATCACGTTTTACCTATTCGGCACAATGAGGGTCCCCAGTAAAGTTCTAGAGGTGGTACCTCCTATATATATATATATATATATATATATATATATATATATATATATATATATATATATATATATATGTATATATGTATATATATATAATCCTTCGGTGGATAATACATACACAATATTCGTTTTAAGACTATAAAAAATCGATGATTTCTTTTTTTAATTTAGGAATACTTAGTGAAATCGGGCA
This sequence comes from Cherax destructor, assembly GCA_009830355.1. Taxonomy (NCBI): domain Eukaryota; kingdom Metazoa; phylum Arthropoda; class Malacostraca; order Decapoda; family Parastacidae; genus Cherax; species Cherax destructor. The sequence continues at coordinate 162,207 of WNWK01001912.1, read as the reverse complement.
AACGAAACCAGTAGACTTAATCAGAATAAGATGATAAGGTCTACGGTAGATCTAATCACCATAATGAGATTATTAATTGTCCAATAAATATTGTCTAATAATGGTAATGGAGTATTAGCACATAGAGAGAGAGACAGAGAGAGATATCCTTAGCAAACATATGAGAATGGAAGAAAGACAGTGGCCAGACGTACCATTATGAGGATATATTGATTCCTGGGTGTACGCCAGCCAGGGTGGCTGTTATCGTGCCTCGACACCCACTAGCCCACCCCTAACCCACCAGCCAACCTACCCCCCACCCACCACCCAGCCCACCACCCAGCCCATCCCTGGCCCTCCCTCCCAGCCTACCCACCAGATTTTCAGAATGGGTTGTGACGTCACGGTCTCAGGGCGGTGTTATTTTGGGAACTAAACGCCCACGATATCTCTCTCTCTCTCTCTTTCTTTCTCTCTCTCTCTCTCTCTGTCTCTCTCTTTCTCTCTCAGAGTGACCTGAACAGGTTGTTCATTCATAGTGATCTGAACACGTTGAACATTCATAATGACCTGAACAAGTTGAACATTCATAGTGATCTGAACAAGTTGAACATTTATAGTGTCATGAAGAAGTTGAACATTCAAGTTGACAGGAGCAAAATAATACATTTTGAACATTGTCTTCAAAATGAACACAAAATGTTAGACAAACAAACAACGAAGAACAAGAATAAACCTTGAACTGACTTAAAGTATCGACCTTGAAAGAACCAGCTAACACAGTGCTAGGTTTAATAGTTATCTGTGAGCAACACAGCTAACACAGTGCTAGAATTCATGTCTAGAACCGTCCATCACAAAACACCGGACACATATCGACTCTCTGCGATGTATTTGTCAGATCCCATCTTCAATAAGTTGTCTAGTTTTGGTCTCCAAATTACATAAAAGATGAGAATGTGCTGGAGAGGGTACAGAGCTGATATGCTGATACCATCACTGGAGAGGGTACAGAGAAGAGCTGCCATGCTGATACCATCACTGGAGAGGGTACAGAGAAGAGCTGCCATGCTGATACCATCACTGGAGAGGGTACAGAGAAGAGCTGCCATGCTGGTACCATCACTGGAGAGGGTACAGAGAAGAGCTGCCATGCTGGTACCATCACTGGAGAGGGTACAGAGAAGAGCTGCCACGCTGGTACCATCACTGGAGAGGGTACAGAGAAGAGCTGCCATGCTGGTACCATCACTGGAGAGGGTACAGAGAAGAGCTGCCATGCTGATACTATCACTGGAGAGGGTACAGAGAAGAGCTGCTATGCTGGTACCATCACTGGAGAGGGTACAGAGAAGAGCTGCCACGCTGGTACCATCACTGGAGAGGGTACAGAGAAGAGCTGCCACGCTGGTACCATCACTGGAGAGGGTACAGAGAAGAGCTGCCATGCTGGTACCATCACTGGAGAGGGTACAGAGAAGAGCTGCCACGCTGGTACCATCACTGGAGAGGGTACAGAGAAGAGCTGCCATGCTGGTACCATCACTGGAGAGGGTACAGAGAAGAGCTGCCATGCTGGTACCATCACTGGAGAGGGTACAGAGAAGAGCTGCCATGCTGGTACCATCAATGGAGAGGGTACAGAGAAGAGCTGCCATGCTGGTACCATCACTGGAGAGGGTACAGAGAAGAGCTGCCATGCTGGTACCATCACTGGAGAGGGTACAGAGAAGAGCTGCCATGCTGATACTATCACTGGAGAGGGTACAGAGAAGAGCTGCCATGCTGGTACCATCACTGGAGAGGGTACAGAGAAGAGCTGCCATGCTGGTACCATCACTGGAGAGGGTAAAGAGAAGAGCTGCCATGCTGATACCATCACTGGAGAGGGTACAGAGAAGAGCTGCTATGCTGGTACCATCACTGGAGAGGGTACAGAGAAGAGCTGCCATGTTGGTACCATCACTGGAGAGGGTACAGAGAAGAGCTGCCACGCTGGTACCATCACTGGAGAGGGTACAGAGCTGCCTGGGTCATACCATCACTCAGAAACACTCCATATGAAGATAGACTGAAATCAGTCAACATTGTCTCTACCAGGAAACAGAGATAATGAGGAAAATCTTACTCAAACCCAGAAAATATTGCAAGTCTCTGACATACAGACACGAGGAACTATTTAATGTAATAAATAAATCCACAACTAGGAACAATAAAGTGAAGTTGCGAGGCAGAAAATGCAACACGGACGTATGCAAGCTATTTGTTATTTTGCAAACAGAAGAATTGCAGAATGAAATAAACTAATGCTTAATGTTGTAAGCTAAAAGACAATGCAGTCATTCAAGAACCATACATGTGTTTGTTATGTACCGATTGATTGTTACAGAAAAGACCTTTGTTTTTAGGCCCAACTCGCCGGTTTGGCTTACTCGGCACGATATATATATATATATATATATATATATATATATATATATATATATATATATATATATATATATATATATATTATATGTATATCTATCAGTCAAACCTGCTGGGTCAGTCTCAATTGTTTTATATGTCAGAAAACGCAATAATAATTTACAGTGACCAGTAAGATGAATGGTATGATGAGTGAGGACAGGAGGCGAGTTGTTGCCTGGTATACTCGCTACCTCACTCACTCACTTGTAGACTGTCATATACATTCAGTAGATGGGACAATCTGAAGTCAACCTGATATATGCGCAGTTACTACATCAGTACAATCAGTTGGTAACAAGGTAGTTGAGAAGTTATTATAGTAGTTGTAGTAGTAGTAGATGATTGTGATAGTCATAGCAGAACTGGTGGTAGTAACCAGTAGTAGAACCACTGGTACACAGCTCTTTGAGTGACAGTGGAGTAACACCAGTAGTTTACGATAGTAACAGTAGTAACTTAGTAGATGTAGTTGCAGCTCAAGTCTTATATCTACTTCCTTATCTCAGATAAGTTCCATGATATTTTTTCCAGGATAGTATGGTATATTTTCACCCCAGTTTTCATAGTGACGGTGGTCGAAGGGAGTCAAAGGTGGGGAGAGAACCTTCTGTTTTTCTATCTTCGATACACTCACTCACTGACCCCCGATACTGTACCGACAGTTCTTAATCTAGGTAGAAGCAGTGAGTTCTCAGCAGATATCCTAGGTGTGGATTTATAAGTTCTTTGCTGTCTTTCACATGTACTCTCTCTCTCTCTCTCTCTCTCTCTCTCTCTCTCTCTCTCTCTCTCTCTCTCTCTCCTCTCTCACTCTCTCTCTCTCTCCACACTAGTAAGGAGCTAGGAAATAAGTCAATATATGTCTCTCATAATTGTAATAAACGTTTTACATGACTTTTGAACTGAGTCCCATGTAGGAAGAGATGATGGACGATAGAGATGGAAGGGATGCTGGATGGTAGGGATGGAAGGGATGCTGGATGGTAGGGATGGAAGGGATGCTGGATGGTAGGGATGGAAGGGATGCTGGATGGTAGGGATGGAAGGGATGCTGGATGGTAGGGATGGAAGGGATGCTGAATGGTAGGGATGGAAGGGATGCTGGATGGTAGGGATGGAAGGGATGCTGGATGGTAGGGATGAAAGGGATACTGGATGGTAGGGATGCAAGGGATGCTGGATGGGAGGATGAAGGGATGGGTATTGGAAGGGTTGGATTGTTGGGTGATGGGTGTGTGTGTGATCCAAACAAGGATCCATGTATCCATGGATCAGCAGGGTGACCCAGCAAGAACGCGTGAGTAACATGAGTGATAAGTGTGAGTATTATTCAGTGGATGGAACTATGAGTGATTATTGACTCAGTAAAGGTGAGACTCCACCTTCACACACCCACTCTCTCTCTCTCTCTCTCTCTCTCTCTCTCTCTCTCTCTCTCTCTCTCTCTCTCTCTCTCTCTCTCTCTCTCTCTCTCTCTTTTTCTCTCTACTACCTCAACACACCCACACACACCTGTCTCATCTCTTTCTCTCTGGCTATCTCTCATACTCTCTCTATTTCTGGTTATCTTTCATATCCATTGCCGCCTATCTCTCAGACTCTCTCTATTTCTGGCTATCTATCATACTTTCTATATTTTGACTATCTCTCTCACTCTTTTTCTGGCTATTTCTTATACACTCTCTATTTCTGGCTATCTCTCAGACTCTATTTCTGGCTATCTCTCAGACTCTCTCTCTTTATCTCAGTCTCTCTTCCTCATATATGTTATCACTATCACCGGGTTGCTGCTCCTTATCTTCTTTTATCTTCCACTTCCTTATCTTGTAGTTAACCTTTTTTATCTTTTAGCTCCTGTTATCTTTAATACTTATCTTATATTTATCTTTCATTAATCTTTACTTCTTTATTTTCCACTTATCTCTGTTATCTTCCAGTTATCTCTGCTATCTTCCAGTTATCTCTGTTATCTTCCAGTTATCTCTGTTATCTTCCAGTTACTCTGCTATCTTCCACTCATCTCTCTCCTTATCTATCAGCCTGTCGTTGCTTCCTGTCTCTTTATCATGTTACCATCATGGGGAAGCGTTAAACCCGTGTGGGTCACGGTCAACTCTCCACCACTACCTGTGTTGAATAATAACACACACACACACACACAAGAGAGAGAGAGAGAGAGAGAGAGAGAAGGGGGGGTAGATTGAATTTTCTTGGACTGTAAGAAGGCATTTGACACAGTTCCACACAAAAGATTAGTGCAGAAGCTGGAGGACCAGGCAGGGATAACAGGGAAGGCACTACAATGGATCAGGGAATACCTGTCAGGAAGACAACAGCGAGTCATGGAACGTGGTGAGGTGTCAGAGTGGGCGCCTGTGACGAGTGGGGTTCCACAGGGGTCAGTCCTTGGACCGGTGCTGTTCTGGTATTTGTGAACGACATGACGGAAGGAATAGACTCCGAAGTGTCCCTGTTTGCAGATGATGTGAAGCTGATAAGGAGAATTCAATCGGACGAGGACCAGGCAGAACTACAAAGGGATCTGGATAGGCTGCAAGCCTGGTCTAGAAATTGGCGCCTGAAGTTCAACCCCACCAAGTGCAAAGTCATGAAGATTGGGGAAGGGCAAAGAAGACCGCAGACGGAGTACAGTCTAGGGGGCCAGAGACTACAAACCTCACTCAAGGAAAAAGATCTTGGGGTGAGTATAACACCAGGCACATCTCCTGAGGCGCACATCAACCAAATAACTGCTGCAGCATACGGGCGTCTAGCAAACCTAAGAACAGCATTCCGACATCTTAATAAAGAATCGTTCAGGACCCTGTACACTGTACGTTAGGCCCATACTGGAGTATGCAGCACCAGTTTGGAACCCACACCTAGCCAAGCATGTAAAGAAACTAGAGAAAGTGCAAAGGTTTGCAAAAAAGACTAGTCCCGGAGGTAAGGGGTATGTCCTACGAGGAGAGGTTAAGGGAAATCGACCTGACGACACTGGAGGACAGGAGATAGGGGGGACATGATAACGACATATAAAATACTGAGAGGAACTGACAAGGTGGACAGAGACAGAATGTTCCAGAGATGGGACACAGCAACAAGGGGACACAGTTGGAAGCTGAAGACTCAGATGAATCACAGAGATGTTAGGAAGTATTTCTTCAGTCACAGAGTGGTCGGGAAGTGGAATAGTCTGGGAAGCGATGTAGTGGAGGCAGGCTCAATACATAGCTTTAAGCAGACGTATGATAAACCTCTTGACGCAGGGAGAGTGACCCAGTAGCGGCCAGTGAAGAGGCGAGGCCAGGAGCTATGACTCGACCCCTGCAACCACAACTAGGTGAGTACACACACACACACGGTGGATCAAGCCTGCACATCTCTCACGCCCTGGATCACTGCTGGCGACAGTAACTCTCCACAAAATTTACCATCCCGCTAGATTTCGTCTTATCGAGAATATCGTCCAAAAAGGAATTCCGTCTTATCGGGAACTGCGTCTTAACGGGAATTGCGCTCGACTGTTTGCCTCTTTATAGCGGACTAAATTCCCTTCGAAATAATTAAGGTCTTGTGATGGGGTCCAGGTGGGGGGCGCGGATCGTCAGCACATCTATGTGGTCAGGAAGCGTCTAAATGCTGCTGATTTGCTCTTAATCCGAGGATTGGGAGCCACCTTCCATTTTTTCCTGAAGCTAGACCTAAGTGCCTACCATTTCCTAGGCGCTGTATGACCCCTTACGGGCTTACAGCTTCAGCCCGTGTTGATGAAAGTTAAAAGTATTGTTATTTATTACTGGTGATGTACCATTACTGGTGATGTACCATTACTGGTGATGTACCATTACTGGTGATGTACCATTACTGGTGATGTACCATTACTGGTAATGATGTACCATTACTGGTGATCTACTATTACTGGTGATGTACCATTACTGGGTATGTACCATTACTGGTGATGATGTACCATTACTGGTGATGATGTACCATTACTGGTGATGTACTATTACTGGTGATGTACCATTACTGGGTATGTACCATTACTGGTGATGATGTACCATTACTGGTGATGATGTACCATTACTGGTGATGTACCATTACTGGTGATGTACCATTACTGGTGATGTACCATTACTGGTGATGATGTACCATTACTGATGATGATGTACCATTACTGGTGATGTACCATTACTGGTGATGATGAACCATTACTGGTGATGATGTACCATTACTGGTGATGATGAACCATTACTGGTGATGTACCATTACTGGTGATGATGTACCATTACTGGTGATGATGTACCATTACTGGTGATGATGTACCATTACTGGTGATGATGTACCATTACTGGGGATGATGTACCATTACTGGTGATGATGAACCATAACTGGTGATGATGTACCATTACTGGTGATGATGTACCATTACTGGTGATGATGTACCATTACTGGTGATGATGTACCATTACTGGTGATGATGTACCATTACTGGTGATGTACCATTACTGGTGATGTACCATTACTGGTGATGATGTACAATTACTGATGATGATGTACCACTACTGTTGATGATGTACCATTACTGGTGATGATGTACCATTACTGGTGATGTACCATTACTGGTGATGATGTACCATTACTGGTGATGTACCATTACTGGTGATGATGTACCATTACTGGTGATGATGTACCATTACTGGTGATGTGCCATTACTGGTGATGTACCATTACTGGTGATGATGTACCATTACTGATGATGATGTACCATTACTGATGATGATGTACCATTACTGTGATGTACCATTACTGGTGATGTACCATTACTGGTGATGATGTACCATTACTGATGATGATGTACCATTACTGGTGATGATGTACCATTAATGGTGATGATGTACCATTAATGGTGATGATAATGTAACCATTACTGACGAATACAGGAACAACTTATACAAAGTGTTCCCTGCCAGATCATTATTGCTTCTTGTACATCTAACATAACATATCCTAACCTAAACTAACTGAACCTAATCTAACATAATGTAACCTAAGCTAACCTAACTAACCTAACTGAACCTAATCTAACATAATGTAACCTAAGCTAACCTAACTAACATAACCTAAACTAACTGAACCTAATCTAACATAATGTAACCTAAGCTAACCTAACTAACATAACCTAAACTAACTGAACCTAATGTCCTAAACTAACCTAACATAATGTAACCTAAGCTAACCTAACCTAACATAATCTGACCTAACCTAATCCAATCTATCCGAACCTAAACTAACTGAACCTAACCTAACCAACCCTTACCCAACCTAACTAACCTAACATAGCCTAACTTAACCTAGCCTAAGCTACCTGCAGTCTCCGTAGAGTGTGTTCCAAGGGGGGTCAACGCCCCCGCGGCCCGATCCCAGACTATATCTCCCGGTGGAATCAGTGGCTGATCAACAAGGCCATTAATATGGCCAGGAACTATGACTCGACCCCTGCAACCACAACTAGATGAGTACTGTTGGCTGCCACGCAATTCAGGGTACAAACCACAGCCCGGCTGATCAGGACCCGCCCTCAGGAGCCCCTGGCGGTCAGTCTGGGTCCTCCGGAATCACACGTAAAACTGTAACCATATCTGACTGCTGGAAAGTTGCTTCCGTCTTCATTTAAAGGCACCAGACGGTATATAAGGGGAAATTTAGTGGCGCCCCCTGCCTCACACCTCACCCAGACGCTGTGTTTATGTATGAGAAGAGAATATATGTCTGTGTTCTCGAGGGTAAAGAATTGTGGTGCTCTCTCTCTCTCTCTCTCTCTCTCTCTCTCTCTCTCTCTCTCTCTCTCTCTCTCTCTCTCTCTACACATGTCAAGTTCTGCCTTCAGTTTTTTCCTCTCTGACGAACAAGATATCACAAAAAGCTCTGAACTTGTCTTCACTTGTATAGTCTTCCACACCAACATATCTCTCACACCAACATATTCTTCCACACCAACATATCTCTCACACCAACATATTCTTCCACACCAACATATTCTTCCACACCAACATATTCTTCCACACCAACATATTCTTCCACACCAACATATTCTTCCACACCAACATATTCTTCAATACTTACATATTCTTCCACACCAACATATTCTTCCACACCAACATATTCTTCCACACCAACATATTCTCCCACACCAACATATTCTTCCACACCAACATATTCTCCCACACCAACATATTCTTCCACACCAACATATTCTTCCACACCAACATATTCTTCCACACCAACATATTCTTCCACACCAACATATTCTTCCACACCAACATATTCTCCCACACCAACATATTCTTCCATACTTATATATTCTTCCACACCAACATATTCTTCCACACCAACATATTCTTCCACACCAACATATTCTTCCATACTTACACAATCTTCCACACCAACATATTCTTCCACACCAACATATTCTTCCACACCAACATATTCTTCCATACTTACACATTCTTCCACACCAACATATTCTTCCACACCAACATATTCTTCCACAACAACATATTCTTCCACACCAACATATTCTTCCACATCAACATATTCTTCCACACCAACATATTCTTCCACACAAGTATATTCTTATACACCAATATATTCTTCCACACCTACATATTCTTCCACACCAACATTTTCTTCCACACCAACATATTCTTCCACACCAACATATTCTTCCAAACCAATATATTCTTCCACACCAACATATTCTTCCACACCAACATATTCTTCCACATCAACATATTCTTCCACACCAACATATTCTTCCACACAAGTATATTCTTATACACCAACATATTCTTCCACACCAACATATTCTTCCACACCAACATATTCTTCCACACCAACATATTCTTCCAAACCAACATATTCTTCCAAACCAATATATTCTTCCACACCAACATATTCTTCCACACCAACATATTCTTCCAAACCAATATATTCTTCCACACCAACATATTCTCCCACACCAACATACTCTTCCACACCAACATATTCTTCCACACCAAGATATTTTTCCACACCAGCATATTCTCCCACACCAACATACTCTTCCACACCAACATATTCTTCCACACCAAGATATTTTTCCACACCAACATATTCTCCCACACCAACATACTCTTCCACACCAACATATTCTTCCACACCAAGATATTTTTCCACACCAACATATTCTCCCACACCAACATATTCTTCCACAC
>WNWK01001912.1:140000-150000 GCA_009830355.1 Cherax destructor | reverse complement strand
GGCATGTCCACAGTGCCATCTCTCACCTACCCACCCTCCCCCACCTTCCCCGTGGCACACCAAGATCCCCAGATCGATTTCATGGGGAGTGAGGGAGGAAAGAATAGGAGGGGAGAGGGGAGGGGAGGGGTGGGGAAGGAAGAGGATGTGGGTGAGGTGGGGTGAAGGAGGGTGGGAGGAGAGAGAGAGAGAGAGAGAGAGAGAGAGAGAGAGAGAGAGAGAGAGAGACAGACAGACAGACAGAAAGAAAGAGGGAGAGAGAGAGGGAGAGAGAGGGAGAGAGAGGGAGAGAGTGAGAGACTTACGTAATGGAAAGGAAAATGTGAGAAAAGAGAGTGAAATGAAAGAGGGGAGAGACAGAAGAGAGACAGAGAAATAGAAGGGAGGAATGAAAGGGTGATGGATGAGGTGGATGATGAACCAAGCAGAGGGACCAGGCAAAAGTAATCCCTAAGTCAGGGGTCAGCTGAAGGGATGAGTGAGCGTATGACTGCATTTTTGGATGAGTGGGTGCGTGAGTGGATGTGTGGGTGCGTGAGTGGATGTGTGGGTGCGTGAGTGGATGTGTGGGTGCGTGAGTGGATGTGTGGGTGCGTGAGTGGATGTGTGGGTGCGTGAGTGGATGTGTGGGTGCGTGAGTGGATGTGTGGGTGCGTGAGTGGGTGCGTGAGTGGGTGATAAGGTGTGTGGATGAGGGGTGTGAGTGAGTGCATGTACTGGTGGGTGAGTAATTCAGGAAGGAGGTTCACACGTAGTGAGTAATTGATGAATAAACAGCGAAGTAAAAAACCGTGAAAGCAGTGACTGTTGTGTCACTGTTGTTGTGACTGTTGTGTAACTGTTGTTGTGACTGTTGTGTCACTGTTGTTGTGACTTGTGTCACTGTTGTTGTGACTTGTGTCACTTTTCTTGTCACTGTTGTTGTCACTGTTGTTGTCACTGTTGTGTCACTGTTGTTGTGACTGTTGTTGTGACTGTTGTGTCACTGTTGTTGTCACTGTTGTTGTGACTTGTGTCACTGTTGTTGTCACTGTTGTGTAACTGTTGTTGTGACTGTTGTGTCACTGTTGCTGTGACTTGTGTCAATGTTGTTGTGACTTGTGTCACTGTTCTTGTCACTGTTGTTGTGACTGTTGTGTCACTGTTGTTGTGACTGTTGTGTCACTGTTGTTGTGAATGTTGTGTCACTGTTTTTGTGACTGTTGTGTCACTGTTGTTGTGACTGTTGTGTCACTGTTATTGACTGTTGTGTCACTGTTGTTGTGACTGTTGTGTCACTGTTGTTGTGACTGTTGTGTCACTGTTGTTGTGACTGTTGTGTCACTGTTCTTGTGACTGTTGTGTCACTGTTGTTGTGACTGTTGTGTCACTGTTCTTGTGACTGTTGTGTCACTGTTGTTGTGACTGTTGTGTCACTGTTCTTGTGACTGTTGTGTCACTGTTCTTGTGACTGTTGTGTCACTGTTGTTGTGACTGTTGTGTCACTGTTGTTGTGACTGTTGTGTCACTGTTCTTGTGACTGTTGTGTCACACACACACACACGCCCCGATGGCATGGTGGCTAGCGCTCTTGCTTCACGCACGGAGGGCCCGGGTTCAATTCCCGGCGGGGCCGAAACATTTCGAAGTGTTTCGTTACACACACTCACACACACACACACACACATACATACATACAACAGGCCTAGTGTCTAATCGACATGTACCTAGGACAAAATGGTAACTAACACACAGCAGAGCAGAGCGAAGCTACTGGTCATGGGCGATTTCAACCACAAGGAGATCGCCCTGGAGAACCAAGAACCACGTGGGGGTCCAGAAACTTGGAGAGCCAAGATGATGGACGCGGTACTGGAAAACCTGATGCACCAACATGTCAGGGACACGACCAGAGTGAGAGGAGAAGATGAACCAGCAAGACTTGACCTTGTATTCACCCTGAACAGCTCAGATATTGAAGACATAACACATGAGAGCCCCCTGGGAGCCAGTGACCATATGGTGCTGAGCTTTGAGTACATTGTAGAGATACAGGTGGAGAGGGAAAACAGTACAGAAAGAGACAAACCAGATTTTAAAAGAGGGAACTACACGGGCATGAGGAATTTCCTGCAGGAGGTTCAGTGGGAAAGGGAAATGGACGGATAGACAATAAGTTCTAGGACCAGTGTTATCTTGGTATATGTAAATGACATGACAGATGGGATAGACTCAGAAGTGTCTCTGTTCGCAGATGATGTGAAATTAATGAGGAGAATCACATCGGAGGAGGACCAAGAAGGACTTCAAACAGACCTGGACAAGCTTGACATCTGGTCTAGCAAATGGTTTCTTGAATTCAATCCCACCAAATGCAAAGTCATGAAGATCGGAGAAGGGCAAAGAAGACCGCTGACAGAGTACAGGCTAGGCGGACAAAGGCTACAAAGCTCGGAAAAGGAGAAAGATCTTGGGGTGAGTATAACGCCAAGCACGTCTCCGGAGGCACACATCAACCAGATAACTGCGGCAGCATATGGGCGACTGGCAAACCTAAGATTAGCGTTCCGTTACCTTAACAAGGACTCGTTTAAGACACTGTACACCGTGTACGTCAGGCCCATACTAGAATATGCAGCACCAGTCTGGAACCCACACCTGGTCAAGCACATAAAGAAACTAGAGAAAGTGCAAAGGTTTGCGACAAGGTTAGTTCCACAACTCAGGGGTCTGTCCTATGAAGAAAGGCTGAGGGAAATAGGACTAACAACACTGGAGGAAAGAAGGGTCAGAGGAGACATGATAACGACATACAAAATACTGCGGGGAATCGACAAGGTAGACAGTGACAGGATGTTCCAGAGAGGGAACACAGAAACAAGGGGACACAACTGGAAGCTGAAGACTCAGATGAGTCAAAGGGATGTTATGAAGCATTTCTTCAGCCACAGAGTAGTCAGGAAGTGGAATAGTCTAGAGAAAGACATAGTGGAGGCAGGAACCATACACAGTTTTAAGACGAGGTATGATAAAGCTCATGGAGCAGGGAGAGCAGATACCCAGTAGCGGGCAGCGCAGAGGCGGGGCCAGGAGCTGAGTCTCAACCCCTGTAACCACAATTAGGTGAGTACAATTAGGTGAGTACACACACACTCACAACACACACACACACACTACACACACACACACACACACACACACACACACACACACATCACACACACACACACACTCACACACACACACACACACTCACACACACACACACTCACACACACACACACACAACATCACAGGCCACATAACCCCACATACAACATAACATTCCACACTCTCTCACATCATAACACAACATTCAACATTACTTTTCATTACACTACTGTTTTCATACATTCTACAGCGATGCGGATTTGATGAATAACCAAAAAAAAAATTTGTTTAATAAAAGAAAGAAAATATATATCATATATGGCTGAACAAATCCTGAAAAATATCATGTTTTTATTTTAGGTTTAAAATTTACCTTTTTTTATGAGTGAGTTTGTTAAAGGAAAAATGTGGAGAGAGAGAGAGAGAGAGAGAGAGAGAGAGAGAGAGAGAGAGAGAGAGAGAGAGAGAGAGAGAGAGAGAGAGAGAGAGAACTGTTGGATAAAAATATTCATAAAGACACACACATACGTACACACACACACACACACACACACATTCAGGGATGTATTGACAGTGAGACAGAGGCTTCCAGCAAACCGAGATTGTAGGGTGCACCCGCAAGTGCTGGACACATTGCACACAACCGAGGAGGAGGTGCAGAAACTGCTAGGGGAACTAGATACGTCGAAGGCGGTGAGCCTAGATAATATCTCTCCTTGGGTTCTGAGAGTTTGAGCAGAGGCACTGTGTGTGCCACTAACAACAATCTTCAATAAATCTATCGGAACAGGGCAACTGCCTGAGGTGTGAAAGACAGCAAATGTAGTCCCGATTTTTAAGAAATGAGACAAACACGCTGCACTAAATTACAGACCAGTGTCACTGACGTGTATAGTACATGTAAAGTTATATAGAAGATTATCAGAAGATTGGTGGAGCACCTAGAAAGGAACGCATTCATGCATGACAACCAGCACGGCTTCAGGGAAGGGAAATTCTGCGTCACAAACCTATTGGAGTTCTATGACAAGATAACAGAAGTAAGACAGGAGAGAGATGGATAAGTAGACTGCATTTTCTTGGACTGTAAGAAGGCTTCCGACACAGTACCACACAAGAGACTGGTTGAAAAGCTAGAGGAGCAGGCAAGAATAGGAGGGAGATTACTACAATGGATCAGGGAATACCTGACAGGAAGGAAACAACGTATGTCAGTACGAGATGAGGTGTTAGAGTGGGTGCATGTGTCGAGTGGGGTTCCACATGGGTCAGCCCTAGGTCCAGTGCTGTTCCTTGTATATGTGAATAACATGACGGAAGGGATAGATTGAGAGGTGTCCTTGTTCGCAGGGACAATACAAGAGAATAATACAAATGGACGAGGATCAGGTAAGCCTACAAAGGGATCTGGACAAGCTGAAAACCTGGACCGACAATTGGCTCCTGGAGTTTAACTCAACTAAATGCAAATTCATGAAGACTGGGGAAGGTCAAAGAAGACCGCAGACGGAGTACAGTCTAGGTGGCCAAAGTCTACAAACTTCATTCAAAGAAAAGGATCTTGGAGTGAGCATAATACCGAGCACATCTCCTGAGGCGCACATCAACCAAATAACTGCTGCAGCATATGGACGCCTGGCAAACCAGAGAACAGCGTTTCGACACCTTAGCAAAGAATCGTTCAAGACTCTGTACACCGTGTACGTCAGGCCCATACTGGAGTATACAACACCAGTATGGAACCCATACCTGGTCCAGCACGTCAAGAAATTAGAGTAAGTACAAAGGTTTGCAACAAGACTAGTCCCAGAGATAAGGGGCATGTCCTACGAGGAGAGGTTAAGGGAAATCAACCTGACGACACTGGAGGACAGGAGGAATAGGGACGACATGATAACGACATACAAAATACTTAAGAGAAATTGACAAGGTAGATAGGGATAGAATGTTCCAGAGATAGGACACAGCAACAAGGGGACACAACTGGAAGTTGAAGACTCAGATGAGTCACAGGGATGTTAGGAAGTATTTCTTCAGTCAAAGAGTTGCCAGGAAGTGGAATACTCTGGCGAGTGATGTAGTGGAGGCAGGATCCATACATAGCTTTAAGAAGAGGTATGATAAGCTCATGGAGCAGAGAGAGAGTGGACCTAGTAGCGACTAGCGAGGAGGCCTGGCCAGGAACTGTGACTTGACCCCTGCAAGCACAAATAGGTAAGAACACACACACACACACACACACACACACACACACCATGGATCATCCTGAGGTGAATAGACAAAAACTCAAAGCGCTGGAGCTTTGAAAAAAATAAATAGGCGGCAAAACAGACAGGAAAAACCAGGAAGCAGCGGGACCAGGAACGAATATACGTGAGGAAGAAAACGAATATACGTGATTAAAAAAAAACGAATATACGTGAGTAAGAAAATTAATATACGTGATTAAATAAAACGAATATACGTGATTAAGAAAACGAATATACGTGAGGAA
Organism: Cherax destructor; assembly: GCA_009830355.1. NCBI lineage: Eukaryota > Metazoa > Arthropoda > Malacostraca > Decapoda > Parastacidae > Cherax > Cherax destructor. The sequence continues at coordinate 144,377 of WNWK01001912.1, read as the reverse complement.
GAAAACGAATATAGGTGATTAAGAAAAGGAATATAGGTGAGGTAAAAGAGAGGTGAACCACAACTTGAGAATGACATAAGAAGGAATGGCAGATCCGTCTCTAAGTTGTTATATAAGCACATGAGGAGGAAGACAATATTAAAGGTGCAAGTGATGAGAGTGAGGAAGGAAGGAGGAGAGAACAAACAAAGAATGACCAGCAAGATTATTGTAGGACACCACATCTCTTCAGCGAGTCATACCTATGTTAGGGTGTCATCAATATTCTTTGTGAATATTTCATAACTCTCCTTAATGTATATATCTACATTATATACCTTTGTCCTCTCTTCATATATATATATATATATATATATATATATATATATATATATATATATATATATATATATAATTCTGTAATTTTTATATAGTTTTTAATTTCTCATACTACGATTAATTATATCTAATAATTACGTTTACCAGAGTTCACTGTCGACTATGTGTTTACCTTATCTCAGTTAGATCTGTTACTGTCTTGTTGGTATTACTTGTTTTAAAATTATGGCATGAATGTTGTAGATAACGCAGAGCACTTGTGTAGACCTAGCAGCGGCACGGTAAACCTGGGTAATGGCAGCTATGTGCTGAACACCTGCTCTACGCACCATCAAGGTGTCCTCGTGGGTGCCACAGTATTGCCAGAGGTCTTGACATCCGTATGGAGTTTAGATAAGGGAGAAACTGTCAGTGATATTCTGGCACGAGGATGTAGTGCCATTACCAAGGGGGTGCCCACCCAGGAACTTAGGTGTTAACAGGAAATCAGGTATGTACTCCCAGAGTGTAATAAGGTCTAATAAAAGACCATACAGGTTCAACTGATCTTATGGCCAAATTCAAAACAAGAGCGACTATAGAGATGTGGTTGTACCCAAACTATTTTAAATATTTCAGGTGTAATTTTTTGCAATTTGCTACCCCACTAACGAATATATAACCAGTATTTAACTCTGTGTCTTCCTGTTATTTATCAATGCCGAAGCATTTTTTTGTAATGAATCGAGAACTTGACCCTCAGGTAATCTTAGTGTTTTTTTGTTCTGTGATACTGAGTGATTAAGACTACGAGAATTTGCTGTCGTAGTAAAAAAAGTGGATCTTGTCCTTCAAATGATAAATTCTTGTACTGGTTTGTTACCAAGGTTTTTATATGTAATGTTCTTATATAAGCGGTGTACCGAAATTCTAATGCCAACCTTGTATCGTTTGCTTTCTTTTATTTAATTGTAAGATAGGTGAGTCACATACATGCGGCCCATGGGAGTTTGTTTTATCAATCTGTGTTCATAATAATGCCCATAGGAGTCAAAAATGTGGAAGAACACCTACCAGTGTTCACAAGACCTGCGCTATCCTGACGACCAGTAACCATTAGAATTAGAACCTGTTATCTATAGACTACACACCTGATGTATCTTACGACAGCTCTACGTCAAATTCTTGTCTGTCTCTTCTGCTGGAAATTTATTTCTCTTCTTGTCCTACGACTAATAAGAGAAGGTGGTGGCAGCTTCATAAGTGAGGCAATTACCCATTTTCTCTAGTTACCCCCTCCCTCTTTTTTCCTTTACTCCCGCAGAGTGGAGTCAAGGTATAGTCACTATGGCTTTACATAATTCCCTCTTAACCCAGGCTGGAACTGAGGTGTTCACTTCACTGTGAACTCAGCAAGAAATTGAACAAGACATTCTAGGAGGAAGCAGGGACTACATAAGAAAGTGCTGGACACAATATATATGGAAGAAGGAGATTCGAGGAGAGCATTGTGAGCTAGATACCTCGAAGGCAAAGATACCAGATATCTCTCCGTGATTCCTGAGAGGGGAAGCGAAACCACTGTGTGAGCCACTAGACTGGGATGTGCAAAGAAGACCGCAGACGGAGTACAGGCTTGTGGGGCAAAGGTCGCAAAACCTCACTCAAGGAAAATGGCCTTAGGGTGAACAGTGTACCGAGCGTATCACATGAGGCGCATACCAACAGAATAACCGCTGCAGCAAACGCATTCCTGGTAAAACTACGATTATGTTCCAGAAACCTAAGCAATGAGTCATTCACGTCATTATACACGGCTTATGTCAGGTCCATTTCAGAGTATGCAGCACCAGTATGGAACCCGCATCTGATCAAGCACGCCAAGAAATTGGAGAATGTGCAGATGTTTGCAACAAGACTAGTCCTGACGTTAAGGGGCATGTCCTTTGAGAGGAGAAGGGAATTGAGGGAATTGAGCCTGATGACAGGAAAGAAGAACTAGGGACAATATAACAGAAAATACCCAGAAGAAATGTTAGGGTGGACAGTACACGAGGACACAACTGCAAGTTGAAAACATTGATGAGTTACAGGGATGTTAGGAGGTATTTCTTCAGTCCTAGAATGGTGAGGAAGTAGACAGACCTGGATCGTGGAGTGGTAGAAGCAGAATTTATACACAGCTTTAAAATGAGGTACGACAAGACTCGAGGAGGGCAGGAGAGAGTAAACCCAACAGCAGCCAGCAAAGAGCCTGGACCACATATAGGTGAATACACACAGACGGGTACATACAGGTGAATGCACACACACACACACACACACACACACACACACACACTACACACACACACACACACACACACACACACACACACACGCACGCACCAATTTCTATCCAAGAACTGGTGTGTGATCGGCAAATATCTCCCAGGGAAATGTGAGCTCTCTCTCTCTCTCTCTCTCTCTCTCTCTCTCTCTCTCTCTCTCTCTCTCCTTTCTCTCTCTCCCCTTTGTCTCTTTCACTCTCCTAACTCCCTACTCAATAAAAACCCACCAGCCAGACTATCAGCCTGACTATCAGACAGACCAACTACCAGCCAGACTAACCACCAGCCAAGACTACTAGCCACCAGCCAGACTAACCACCAGCCAGACTAGCCACCAGCCAGACTAACCACCAGCCAGACTAACCACCAGCCAGACTAACCACCAGCCAAGACTAGCCACCAGCCAAGACTAGCCACCAGCCAGACTAACCACCAGCCAGACTAACCACCAGCCAGACTAACCACCAGCCAAGACTAGCCACCAGCCAGACTAACCACCAGCCAAGACTAGCCACCAGCCAGACTAACCACCAGCCAAGACTAGCCACCAGCCAGACTAACCACCAGCCAAGACTAGCCACCAGTCAGACTAACCACCAGCCAGACTAACCACCAGCCAGACTAACCACCAGCCAGACTAACCACCAGTCAGACTAACCACCAGCCAAGACTAGCCACCAGCCAGACTAACCACCAGCCAAGACTAACCACCAGCCAAGACTAGCCACCAGCCAAGACTAGCCACCAGCCAGACTAACCACCAGCCAGACTAGCCACCAGCCAGACTAACCACCAGCCAAGACTAACCACCAGCCAAGACTAGCCACCAGCCAGACTAACCACCAGCCAGACTAACCACCAGCCAAGACTAGCCACCAGCCAAGACTAGCCACAAGCCAGACTAACCACCAGCCAGACTAACCACCAGCCAGACTAACCACCAGCCAGACTAGCCACCAGCCAGACTAGCCACCAGCCAGACTAACCACCAGCCAGACTAACCACCAGCCAAGACTAACCACCAGCCAGACTAACCACCAGCCAGACTAACCACTAGCCAGACTAACCACCAGCCAAGACTAACCACCAGCCAGACTAACCACCAGCCAAGACTAGCCACCAGCCAGACTAACCACCAGCCAAGACTAGCCACCAGCCAGACTAACCACCAGCCAGACTAACCACCAGCCAAGACTAGCCACCAGCCAGACTAACCACCAGCCAAGATAAGCCACCAGCCAGACTAACCACCAGCCAGACTAACCACCAGCCAGACTAGCCACCAGCCAGACTAGCCACCAGCCAGACTAGCCACCAGCCAGACTAACCACCAGCCAGACTAACCACCAGCCAGACTAACCACCAGCCAAGACTAGCCACCAGCCAGACTAACCACCAGCCAAGACTAACCACCAGCCAAGACTAACCACCAGCCAGACTAACCACCAGCCAGACTAACCACCAGCCAGACTAACCACCAGCCAAGACTAGCCACCAGCCAGACTAGCCACCAGCCAGACTAGCCACCAGCCAAGACTAGCCACCAGCCAGACTAGCCACCAGCCAGACTAACCACCAGCCAAGACTACTAGCCAAATTGTCTAACTACAAACCACAGCAAAACGAGCATAAATTGCTGGAAACGTTTCGCCCTCTGTACAGAGTTCAAACCAGCGAGTATCCCCACCACTTCACTTGAGTAAATGTAGTGGAGCACTTTAGTACGTGTGGTGGACCACTGGAGTAAGTG
>WNWK01001912.1:125000-132500 GCA_009830355.1 Cherax destructor | reverse complement strand
TGTAATTTGACGTCTCATCACTGTTCCAAAGTCTTGCATGCTGTGTGATGGTTGGGCTACTGCTCTGTAATGTATGGCTAGTGCTCTACTGCCTCTCTATGCAAAGGACCTATTATTGCACTCTATAGGTACTCTGGTATTCCGCCTCTATATGAACTCTTTCTCCAAAGAATCACCACAACTACCACCAGTACCATCACCACCACAACTACCACCACCACCACAATATAGGGATATTCAAACACAAGTTTGCATCACATAAAGCAGCCGTCACTCCATCGGTGATCTGATTGTCGCCCATCAGAGATACGACATGGATGGAAGGGTGGATGGAGGAAAGTGGAGGCCGAGGAGGAGGGAGCATGAAAAATGGCGTAATATATATATATATATATATATATATATATATATATATATATATATATATATATATATATATATATATATATATATATATATATATATGAAAGACCTCTCTCTCTCTCTCTCTCTCTCTCTCTCTCTCCTCTTTTTATCTCTCTCACCCCATCCACCCCTCTATCTTCCGAATTCCCTCTTCCTCCCCATCACTCATCCATCCACAACCCTCCTTCATCTCTCCCTCTCTTCCTCCTCTCCCTCTTTTCCCTCCCATTTCTCTCCTCCCTTCCTTCCCTCCCTCCCTCATGTCCTTCCCTCCTCCCTTCCCCTGCCAGCCACAGGTAGGAGTCTCGTGATTGGATCAATAGCAGAGGATTACCCCATCCCTCCCCACCCCTTCTCTTCTCACCTCCCCTCCCTCCACATACTGTTTCTCTGTTAACTTCTGTTGTTTCTTAATTTCTGCCACTATTCTGTTGCCTCCACCACCCTCTTGTTGCCTCCCTCCACCACCCTCCTGTTGCCTCCCTCCACCACCCTCTTGTTGCCTCCCTCCACCATCCTTCTGTTGCCTTCCTCCACCACCCTCCTGTTGCCTCCCTCCACCACCCTCCTGTTGCCTCCCTCCACCACCCTCTTGTTGCCTCCCTCCACCACCCTCCTGTTGCCTTCCTCCACCACCCTCCTATTGCCTTCCTCCACCACCCTCCTGTTGCCTCCTTCCACCACCCTCCTGTTGCTTCCCTCCACCACCCTCCTGTTGCCTTCCTCCACCACCCTCCTGTTGCGTCCCTCCACCACCCTCATATTGCCTTCCTCCACCACACTCCAGTTTCCTCCCTTCACAACCCTCCTATTGCCTCCCTCCACCACCCTCCTGTTGCCTCCCTCCACCACCCTTCTGTTGCCTCCCTCCACCACCCTCCTGTTGCCTTCCTCCACCACCCTCCTGTTGCCTTCCTCCACCACCCTCCTGTTGCCTTCCTCCACCACCCTTCTGTTGCCTTCCTCCACACCCCTCTGTTGCCTCCCTCCACCACCCTCCTGTTGCCTTCCTTCACCACCCTCCTGTTGCCTCCCTCCACCACCCTCCTGTTGCTTCCCTCCACCACCCTCCTGTTGCCTTCCTCCACCACCCTCCTGTTGCCTCCCTCCACCACCCTCATATTGCCTTCCTCCACCACACTCCAGTTTCCTCCCTTCACCACCCTCCTGTTGCCTCCCTCCACCACCCTCTTGTTGCCTTCCTCCACCACCCTCCTGTTGCCTTCCTCCACCACCCTCCTGTTGCCTTCCTCCACCACCCTCCTGTTGCCTTCCTCCACCACCCTCCTGTTGCCTTCCTCCACCACCCTCCTGTTGCCTTCCTCCACCACCCTCCTGTTGCCTTCCTCCACCACCCTCCTGTTGCCTTCCTCCACCACCCTCCTGTTGCCTTCCTCCACCACCCTCCTGTTGCCTTCCTCCACCACCCTCCTGTTGCCTTCCTCCACCACCCTCCTGTTGCCTTCCTCCATCACCCTCCTGTTGCCTTCTCCACCACCCTCCTGTTGCCTTCCTCCACCAACCTCCTGTTGCCTTCCTCCACCACCCTCCTGTTGCCTTCCTCCAACACCCTCCTGTTGCCTTCCTCCACCACCCTCCTGTTGCCTTCCTCCACCACCCTCCTGTTGCCTCCCTCCACCACCCTCCTGTTGCCTTCCTCCACCACCCTCCTGTTGCCTCCCTCCACCTCCCTCCTGTTGCCTCCCTCCACCACCCTCATGTTGCCTTCCTGCACCACCCTCCTGTTGCTTCCCTCCATCACCCTCCTGTTACCTTCCTCCACCACCCTCCTGTTGTCTCCCTCCACCACCCTCCTGTTGCCTTCCTCCACCACCCTCCTGTTGCCTTCCTTCACCACCCTCCAGTTGCCTTCTTCCACCACCCTCCTGTTGCCTCCACCACCCTCCTGATGCCTCATTCACCACCCTCCTGTTGCCTCCCTCCACCACCTTCCTGTTGCCTCTCTCCACCACCCTCCTGTTGCCTTCTTCCACCACCCTCCTGTTGCCTTCCTCCACCACCCTCCTGTTGCCTTCCTTCACCTTCACCCTGTTGTCTTCCTCCACCACCCTCCTGTTGCCTCCCTCCACCACTTCCCTGTTGCCTCCCTCCACAACCCTGCTGTTGCCTCCCTCCACCACCCTCCTGTTGCCTTCCTTCACCACTCTCCTGTTGCCTTTCTCCACCCTCCTGTTGTCTTCCTCCACAACCTTCCTGCCTCCTGTTGCCTTCCTCCACAACCCTCCTGTTCCCTTCCTCCACCACCATCCTGTTGCCTCCCTCCACCACCCTTCTGTTACTTCACCACCCACCTGTTGCCTCCCTCCACCACCCTCCTGTTGCTCCACCACCCACTTGTTGCCTCTCTCCACCACCCTAATGTTGCCTCCCTCCTGTTGTCTCAACCTCCCTCCTGTTGTCTCCACCACCCTCCAACGTCTTATACAGCTTGTTTAACGCAAGTATCTTCTACGCTGTGATTATGTCTCCTCTGTTCTTTCTTTTTTATGCTTGAATGTATGTGAGAGAGAGAGAAGATAATGCTCTCAGAGCCAGAGAGAACCACACAGAGCCATAGAGAGCCAGACAGAACTTCAAAGAGCCAGAGAGCCAGACAGAACCACACAGAGCCAGACAGAACCACACAAAGCCATTGAGAGTCACAGAACCAGAGAGAGCCAGAGCCAGACAGAACCACACAGAGCCAGACAGAACCACACAGAGCCAGACAAAACTACACAGAGAGAGCCAGGCAGAACCACACAGAACCATTGAAAGCCACACAGAACCAGAGAGAGCCAGAGCCAGACAGAACGACACAGAGCCAGAGAGAGCCATTCAGAACCACACAGAACCAGAGAGAGCCAGACAGAACCATACAGAGCCAGACAGAATCACACAGAGCCAGCAAAACAACACAGGACCAAAGAGCGCCAGGCAGAACCCCACAGAGCCAGAGTCAGACAGGACCACACAAAGCCAGAGAGAGCCAGTCAGAACCACACAGAGCCAGAGAGAGCCAGACAGAACCACACAGAGCCAGACAGAATCACACAGAGCCTGCAAAACAACACAGGACCAAAGAGCGCCAGGCAGAACCCCACAGAGCCAGAGTCAGACAGGACCACACAAAACCAGAGAGAGCCAGACAGAACCACACAGAACCAGAGAGAGCCAGACAGAACCACACAGAGCCAGGCAGAACTACACAGAGCCAGACAGAACCACAGAGCCATTGAAAGCCACAGAGAACCAGACAGAACTACACGGAGCCAGACAGAACCACACAGAACTAGATAGAACCACACAGAACCAGAGAGAGAACCAGACACAACCACACAAGAGCCAGAGAGAGTCAGGCACAACCACAGAGCCATTGAGAGCCACACCCAGCCAGACAGAACTACACGGAGCCAGACAAATCCACAAAGAGCCAGATAGAACGACACAGAGCCAGAAAGAACTACATAGAACCAGATAGAACCACACAGAGCCAGATAGAACCACACAGAGCCAGATAGAACCACACAGACAAAAAGAACCCCACAGCCAGAAAGAACCACGCAGAGCTAGAGAGAGCCACACAGAGCCAGACAGATGATAGTGTCGGTCGTTGAATGTATTGGGAGCAGGTGGGAGAGAAGTGGTCTACCTTGTTAGTGTCCCAATCAATCAACCTTTCTCTCTCTCTCTCTCTCTCTCTCTCTCTCTCTCTCTCTCTCTCTCTGGCATACCTCTAACACATTCACACACACACACACTGAGAGGTGGGGTACACCATCAAGTGCTGGACACAATACATACAACCGAGGAAGAAGTGAAGAGGCTGCTAAGCGAGCTAGACACCTCAAAGGCGATGGGGCCGGATAACATCTCTCCATGGGTCCTGAGAGAGGGAGCAGAGGCGCTATGTGTACCACTAACAACAATTTTCAACACGTCTAAAACAGGGCGACTACCTGAGGTATGGAAGACAGCAAATGTAGTCCCAGTTTTTAAAAAAGGAGACAGACACGAAGCATTAAAAACTACAGACCAGTGTCACTGACATGTATACATAGTTATGGAGAAGATTATCAGGAGAAGAGTGGTGGAGCACCTAGAAAGGAATGAGCTTATAAACGACAACCAATACGGTTTCAGGGACGGGAAATCCTGTGTCACAAACCTACTGGAGTTCTATGACAAGGTGGCACCAGCTGGTGCCACCACAATACCATACTCTGAAAACTTGCCCTATTTCTCCTGTTGTTCCCCTTGCAACATTGCACAGCCCTGATGACGCACTGAGAAGTGTGTGAAAGTACTTGACCTAAAGATTTCCCCGTGGCTTGTCTTGCATATATATATATATATATATATATATATATATATATATATATATATATATATATATATATATATATATATATATATATATTAATTAATGTTAACTTAGGCAGGTGAACACTGTGGTCGTATCTTAACTTCGTAGTTAAAAGTCATTTACTAATTTTTCCTTCAACTTGGAACTCTCATTTTTTTTTTGCTCAATCTTTTTAAAACAAGGTCATGATAATAAAAAAAATTCTTATATTTATGTAAATTCCTGTTTTATCCGTTTTCTGTTGCATCAACAGAACTCTCCCCCCTCTCTCTCTATCGTCCCGTAGTGTCAGATTGTTACCGCGGTATCTGAATGTTTGAGAGGCGGGAATCAGGTACACGAGCGCATAACTGGAAAACACAGAGTTACAGGGATGTCAGGAAATACGTCTTTACCTGGGGCAGGATCCTTTCGTAAATTTAAGTATAGGTATGAATGGTCTCAGGCAGTCAGAAAAGGGGGTGGTGCCCAGTAGCGACCATCAGAAAGGCGGGTCCAGGAGCTGAGACTCGACCCATATAACTACAAATAGACAAGTACACACACACACACACACACACAGCCTCTCAAAATGTCAACGTAATATTACGAAGTTTTTTGAACGTAATCTTAAATCCAATTTCTCAGAAAAACAGACCTCAAACAGTCCCAAACCCTGGCCTCAGACACTGGCCTCAGATCCTGGCCTCAGACTCTGGCCTCAGAACCTAACCTCAGACCCTGGCCTCAAACAGTCCCAAACCCTAGCCTCAGACCTTGGCCTCAGACCCTGGCCTCAGACCCTAGCCTCACACCCTGGCCTCAGATCCTGGCCTCAGACCCTGGCCTCAGACCCTAGCCTCAGACCCTGGCCTCAGATCCTGGCCTCAGACCCTGGCCTCAAACAGTCCCAAACCCTGGCCTCAGACCCTGGCCTCAGACCCTGGCCTCAGACCCTGGCCTCAGACCCTAGCCTCAGACCCTGGCCTCAGATCCTGGCCTCAGACCCTGGCCTCAAACAGTCCCAAACCCTGGCCTCAGACCCTGGCCTCAGACCCTGGCCTCAGACCCTGGCCTCAGACCCTAGCCTCAGACCCTGGCCTCAGACCCTAGCCTCAGACCCTGGCCTCAGACCCTGGCCTCAGACCCTGGCCTCAGACCCTAGCCTCAGACCCTTGCCTCAGACCCTAGCCTCAGACCCTAGCCTCAGACCCTACCCTCGTACATTCTCTAATTCGCCATTCTCTAGTAAAAGGTAACCGGGACTGATTACCTCAAACTCCCTGTGATCTTCACCTTCCTTCTCTTTATCAACTTGTCGGTTCTCTCAACCATTCACCTACCTTCTTTTTCTTTACACTTACATTTTTATTTAAAAGAACCAACTATATATCTTCAAAATAAAAAAGTATATACACACAGTTCAAAAGAATATACCCGTGTATACCCTTTGCTTCAGCTTTCTATTAGCCTCCATAAAAATACAAATTGTATAGACCCTACTCTATATTCCTCCCTCCAAATTCTTAATAAAAATCATCCACGAATGATGTATATATATATATATATATATATATATATATATATATATATATATATATATATATATATATATATATATATGAAAAATGAGGAATTACAGCGCTTTCAACCCATGTTGTACTGCCAGTACAACATGGGTTCAACCTAACTAGCGCAGTGTTGTTATTGATCAATACCACTCGTTCATGTTACAATATATATATATATATATATATATATATATATATATATATATATATATATATATATATATATATATATATTCATAAAGATGGTATAGCTTAATGTAGGTCTTCACTGACCTTTGTCCCATCATTCACAATCCCAGCAATATTGTCCCATCATTCACAATCCCAGCAATTTGTCCCATCATTCACCCCAGCAATATTGTCCCATCATTCACAATCCACAATATTGTCCATCATCACAATCAGCAATATTGTCCCATCATTCACAATCCCAGCAATATTGTCCCATCATTCACAATCCCAGCAATATTGTCCCATCATTCACAATCCCAGCAATATTGTCCCATCATTCACAATCCCAGCAATATTGTCCCATCATTCACAATCCCAGCAATATTGTCCCATCATTCACAATCCCAGCAATATTGTCCCAGCGTTCAGATTTCTACGCTTGTGCAGCCGGAAAGTGAATTAGAGCCAGCAAAGGAAGCCAGCTCACTTTTTTCTCTCAAATAAGTTGAAAGAAAGAACGCTATTGAATTTCTTATTGGAGTATGTGAGACAAGATGTTTGAAACAACACCCTCTCTCTCTCTCTCTCTCTTTCTCTCTCTCTCTCTCTCTATCTCTATCTATCTATCTCTCTATCTATCTATCTGTCTGTCTTTCTTTATCTCTCTATCTATCTGCCTGCCTGTCTGTCTTTCTTTGTCTCTCTCTCACCTTGCCTGCCTGTCTTTCTCACCTTCTCTGTCCCTGTCTGCCTGCCTGTCTCTATGCCTTTCTGTCAGTCTCTCTATCTCTCTCTCTCTCTCAGCCTTCTTGTATATGCAGATAATTCCATTATTATTCAAAGTGGACATATGCCCCTCTTTCCTTTAAGCTGAAAAGCCACCGAGTTCAATCTCAACTTCATCTTCCTCGGCGGAGAGGGGTGAGTGGGGTGAGAGGGGTGAGTGGGGTGTGTGAGAGGGGTGAGTGGGGTGAGTGAGAGGGGTGAGTGGGGTGTGTGAGAGGGGTG
>WNWK01001912.1:0-120000 GCA_009830355.1 Cherax destructor | reverse complement strand
AGACTGAAATGACTGTAATCCTGACTGAAATAGCTGTAATCCTGACTCAAAAGGCTGTAACCCTGCCTCAAATAACTGTAATTCTGACTCCAATCCCTGTAATCCTAATTACAATTCTTGTAATCCTGACTACAGTGACTGTAATCCTAACTCAAATGACTTTAATCCTGACTCAAATGACTAATCCTGACTCATGACTAAAATCCTGAGAGAGAGAAAGAGAGAGAGAGAGAGAGAGAGATGTGCTGGAGGCAAATTCAATACACAGTTTCAAGAGCAGGTACGACAGAGCCTGACAGAGCATGGAAATGTGTCTCGACCCCCAGTATGCAAAAGTTGGTGAGTACACACGTACACACACACACACACACACACACACACATATATATATATATATATATATATATATATATATATATATATATATATATATACAGGTACGATAAAGCTCATGGAGCAGGAAGAGTGGACCTAGTAGCAACAAGCGAAGAAGTGGGGCCAGGAGCTGTGAATCGACCCTGCAACCACAAACTGGTGAGTACAGCCATACACCACAGAAATACAGGAATTACAGCTGCGTTGAGAAATTACAAGATACTTTGCGGCTACGCAGGAGCTCAGAGTAACCTGTGGAAGATGTACCTGTGGAAGATGTACCTGTGGAAGATGTACCTGTGGAAGATGTACTTGTGGAAGATGTACCTGTGGAAGATGTACCTGTGGAAGATGTACTTGTGGAAGATGTACCTGTGGAAGATGTACCTGTGGAAGATGTACCTGTGGAAGATGTACCTGTGGAAGATGTACCTGTGGAAGATGTACCTGTGGAATATGTACTTGTGGAAGATGTACTTGTGGAAGATACTCCTGTAGAAATACCTAATTACCTACGTACACCTAGACTGCATTTACCTGTCCGCACCACGACCTAATTAACTAAGACTGGGGTCTCACTAATTGCTTACCTGTGTTTAGTCATGAGTGGGCGAGGGGAGGGTGAGTGGGCGAGGAAGTGGGCGAGGAGTGGTCAGGAGGGAGTGGGCGAGGGAGTGGACGAGGAGTGAGCAGGAGGGTGGGGTGAGTGGGCGAGGGGTGGGCAGGAGGGTGGGGTAAGTGGGCGAAGGGTGGGGAGGAGGGTGGGGTGAGTGGGCGATAGGTGGGGAGGAGGGTGTTGTGAGTGGGCGATAGGTGGGCAGGAGGGTGGGGTGAGTGGGCGAGAGGTGGGCTGGAGGGTGGGGTGAGTGGGCGAGGGGTGGGCAGGAGGGTGGGGTGAGAGGGCGAGGGGTGGGCAGGAGGGTGGGGAGAGTGGGAGAGGATCTAGTATGGGGAATTACTAGCTTCTAATTTCTATTTCATTGTTATTATTATAATATTATTATTATTATTATTATTATCATTATTATTATTTGTAATGGGAAGGAAGCAGTAAGACCAAGAATGAACTTTGTTGGTAAGTCTGAGAATCAATCATCTTTCCCCAGTTGTTCTTCTCTTATGTTCTCTCTTATTATCCGTTCTGGTTTCTCCTACTTCCCATTTTCTTTGTCATTTTCCCTCTTTTTCTTCAATTCTTGTCTTTGTTCCTCTGAACATACTTTTATTTTCTGAGCTTCCGAACACCTGGATTATAGAGAGAGAGAGATAGAGATAGAGAGAGAGAGAGAGAGAGAGAGAGAGAGAGAGAGAGAGAGAGAGAGAGAGAGAGAGAAGAAAGAGAGAGAATGGATAATCTCACTGCATTTAACAACAGTTTTTACTCGCGCTTATTTCTAACCGTCAAAATGGCTTCGGAAAAGGTCGCTCTGCTGTTGAACCTCTCCACTACGTGGCACCGGTCGCTAGTCGAATCCAAGGTCAGCTGTGTTAATAACACTGGACATTGCTGGCGCTGTTGATCGAGTATGGCACCAGACACTCTTGACAAAATTGGAAGCACTGAGAATCGCTGGCCCTTCAAGGTAGATCTCTGAGAGCAGTTCTCAATGGGACAGAGTCAACAAGACACTCGGTCTGCCAGTGTTCTAACAGGGAAGTCTGCTGGGCCATTGTTATGGAATGTCTGCTTCAGTGACCTTCTTCAACTCAGTCTAAGACTCATGCAGACGACTCTACTCTGACATTCACTTATACCAGAGAGGAAAGTTCGACTGCTCTTATACATATTAATCACTAGCTTACAACTGTATTAACCTGAGATACACTAGCTTACAACTGTATTAACCTGAGATACACTAGCTTACAACTGTATTAACCTGAGATACACTAGCTTACAACTGTATTAACCTGAGATACACTAGCTTACAACTGTATTAACCTGAGATACACTAGCTTACAACTGTATTAACCTGAGATACACTAGCTTACAGCTGTATCAACCTGGGATACACTAGCTTACAGCGTTATCAACCTGGGATACACTAGCTTACAGCTGTATTAACCTGAGATACACTAGCTTACAGCTGTATCAACCTGGGATACACTAGCTTACAGCTGTATCAACCTGGGATACACTAGCTTACAGCTGTATTAACCTGAGATACACTAGCTTACAGCTGTATTAACCTAAGATACACTAGCTTACAGCTGTATTAACCTACGATACACTAGCTTACAGCTGTATTAACCTAAGATACACTAGCTTACAGCTGTATCAACCTGGGATACACTAGCTTACAGCTGTATTAACCTAAGATACACTAGCTTACAGCTGTATTAACCTAAGATACACTAGCTTACAGCTGTATCAACCTGGAATACACTAGTTTACAGCTGTATCAACCTGGGATACACTAGCTTACAGCTGTATTAACCTGAGATACACTAGCTTACAACTGTATTAACCTGATACACTAGCTTACAGCTGTATTAACCTGGGATACACTAGCTTACAGCTGTATTAACCTAAGAAACATTAGCTTACAGCTGTATTAACCTAAGAAACACTAACTTACAGCTGTATTAACCTGAGATACACTAGCTTACAACTGTATTAACCTAAGAAACACTAACTTACAGCTGTATTAACCTGAGATACACTAGCTTACAGCTGTATTAACCTAAGAAACATTAGCTTACAGCTGTATTAACCTGAGATACACTAGCTTACAGCTGTATTAACCTGAGATACACTAACTTACAGCTGTATTAACCTAAGAAACATTAGCTTACAGCTGTATTAACCTAAGAAACATTAGCTTACAGCTATATTAACCTAAGAAACATTAGCTTACAACTGTATTAACCTGAGATACACTAACTTACAGCTGTATTAACCTAAGAAACATTAGCTTACAGCTGTATTAACCTAAGAAACACTAGCTTACAGCTGTATTAACCTAAGAAACATTAGCTTACAGCTGTATTAACCTAAGAAACATTAGCTTACAACTGTATTAACCTAAGAAACACTAGCTTACAGCTGTATTAACCTAAGAAACACTAGCTTACAGCTGTATTAACCTAAGAAACACTAGCTTACAGCTGTATTAACCTAAGAAACACTAGCTTACAGCTGTATTAACCTAAGAAACATTAGCTTACAGCTGTCTTAACCTAAGAAACACTAGCGTACAGCTGTATTAACCTAAGAAACACTAGCTTACAGCTGTATTAACCTAAGAAACACTAACTTACAGCTGTATTAACCTAAGAAACACTAGCTTACAGCTGTATTAACCTAAGAAACACTAGCTTACAGCTGTATTAACCTAAGAAACACTAGCTTACAGCTGTATTAACCTAAGAAACACTAGCTTACAGCTGTATTAACCTAAGAAACATTAGCTTACAGCTGTATTAACCTAAGAAACATTAGCTTACAGCTGTATTAACCTAAGAAACACTAGCTTACAGCTGTATTAACCTAAGAAACATTAGCTTACAGCTGTATTAACCTAAGAAACACTAGCTTACAGCTGTATTAACCTAAGAAACACTAGCTTACAGCTGTATTAACCTAAGAAACACTAGCTTACAGCTGTATTAACCTAAGAAACACTAGCTTACAGCTGTATTAACCTAAGAAACACTAGCTTACAGCTGTATTAACCTAAGAAACACTAGCTTACAGCTGTATTAACCTAAGAAACATTAGCTTACAGCTGTATTAACCTAAGAAACACTAGCTTAAAGCTGTATTAACCTAAGAAACACTAGCTTACAACTGTATTAACCTAAGAAACACTAGCTTACAGCTGTATTAACCTAAGAAACACTAGCTTACAGCTGTATTAACCTAAGAAACACTAGCTTACAGCTGTATTAACCTAAGAAACACTAGCTTACAGCTGTATTAACCTGGCAAACACGATAGCGGGTCATATTTGATTCTCAGAAAACATTAATGACGGCTTCTACACACACTGTTAATGTTAATGCTGGAGCAGTGAGAAGAATGACTAGAAGACTTAATACCCGGGGATGAGGTAGGTATCCTAGGGGTGAAATTTGACTCCAAAATGTCTATGAAGAATCATGGTGGCCCGTGGCCTGGTGGCAAAAGCTCTCGCTTCACACAGTGAGTTTCCATGTTAGATTCCCAGCGAGGGTAGAAACGTTGGACGTGTTATCTTACACCGGTTGTATATGTTTACCTATCATCAATAATGGGTACCTGGGTATTAGTGGACTGGTGTGGGTCGCATCCTGGGACAAAACTGACCTAATTTGCCCGAAATGCTCTGCATAACAAGGGGCTTTCTATATGGTAGTATGTCATTGATGTCAGCTATGGTCTGTATACCTTGTACATGCACTTGTAGAAATAAAGATATTATTATTATTATTACGGTAAATCTTGCGAGGAAGGCAGCCAAGAAGCTCATTAAGAACTAAGGTGCATCTCATACCTGGTCGACAGCAGAGGCCTAAAAAATCTGTACGAGACACAAGTGCGCTCATACCTCGAGTATACTCTGCTATCTTGGATTACCTGAATTACCTGTCTGATCTAAGACTTCTGGACAGAACAGAGAACTGAGCACGATGACTTACCCCTCGTCTGGACTCGGCCTGGATAGATCTGTCATTTCAGCAGAGCTTTCAACACCGGAGAGCAGAGAGGGGATCTTACTTTTATGTACAAGGCTTCTGATGTCAAATTACCACACCTGGTTCCACTCCAAGAACTGCAAACAGCTCCTACACAACAAGACGGGCAACAAACATCAACTACACGCTGGTTGTACTCTCCTCAAGATTCACTTCATCTGAGATCATTCATTAGTAGAATGAGTCGAGAGTCTGGAACATGTTCACATCAAGAGTCTGGAACATGTTCACATCAAGAGTCTGGAACATGTTCACATCAAGAGTCTGGAACATGTTCACATCAAGAGTCTGGAACATGTTCACATCAAGAGTCTGGAACATGTTCACATCAAGACTCTGGAACATGTTCACATCAAGAGTCTGGAATATGTTCGTATCAAAAGTCTGGAACATGTTCGCATCAAGAGTCTGGAACATGTTCACATCAAGAGTCTGGAACATGTTCACATCAAGAGTCTGGAACATGTTGACATCAAGAGTCTGGAATATGTTCATCAAAGTCTGGAACATGTTCGCATCAAGAGTCTGGAACATGTTCACATCAAGAGTCTGGAACATGTTCGCATCAAGAGTCTAGAACATGTTCGCATCAAGAGTCTGGAACATGTTCGTATCAAGAGTCTGGAACATGTTCGCATCAAGAGTCTGGAACATGTTCGCATCAAGAGTCTGGAACATGTTCACATCAAGAGTCTGGAACATGTTCACATCAAGAGTCTGGAATATGTTCGTATCAAAAGTCTGGAACATGTTCGCATCAAGAGTCTGGAACATGTTCGCATCAAGAGTCTGGAACATGTTCGCATCAAGAGTCTGGAACATGTTCGTATCAAGAGTCTGGAACATGTTCGCATCAAGAGTCTGGAACATGTTCGCATCAAGAGTCTGGAACATGCTCGCATCAAGAGTCTGGAACATGTTGCATCACAGAGTCTGGAACATGTTCACATCAAGAGTCTGGAACATGTTCCATCAAGAGTCTGGAACATGTTCCATCAAGAGTCTGGAACATGTTCACATCAAGAGTCTGGAACATGTTCACATCAGAGTCTGGAACATGTTCGCATCAAGAGTCTGGAACATGTTCACATCAAGAGTCTGGAACATGTTCCATCAAGAGTCTGGAACATGTTGCATCAAGAGTCTGGAACATGATTGCATCAAGAGTCTGGAACATGTTCACAAGAGTCTGGAACATGTTCACATCAAGGTCTGGAACATGTTCGCATCAAGAGTCTGGAACATGCTTGCATCAAGAGTCTGGAACATGCTTGCATCAAGAGTCTGGAACATGTTCGCATCAAGAGTCTGGAACATGCTCGCATCAAGAGTCTGGAACATGTTCACATCAAGAGTCTGGAACATGTTCACATCAAGAGTCTGGAACATGCTTGCATCAAGAGTCTGGAACATGCTCGCATCAAGAGTCTGGAACATGTTCACATCAAGAGTCTGAAACATGCTTGCATCAAGAGTCTGGAACATGCTCGCATCAAGAGTCTGGAACATATTCACATCAAGAGTCTGGAACATGTTCACATCAAGAGTCTGGAACATGTCTCCATCAGAGTCTGGAACATGTTCCATCAAGAGTCTGGAACATATTCACATCAAGAGTCTGGAACATGTTCACATCAAGAGTCTGGAACATGTTCGCATCAAGAGTCTGGAACATGTTCGCATCAAGAGTCTGGAACATGTTCACATCAAGAGTCTGGAACATGTTCGCATCAAGAGTCTGGAACATGTTCGCATCAAGAGTCTGGAACATGTTCGTATCAAGAGTCTGGAACATGTTCCATCAAGAGTCTGGAACATGTTCACATCAAAGAGCTCTGGAACATGTTCACATCAAGAGTCTGGAACATGTTCACATCAAGAGTCTGGAACATGCTTCGCATCAAGAGTCTGGAACATGCTTCGCATCAAGAGTCTGGAACATGTTGCATCAAGAGTCTGGAACATGCTTCCATCAAGAGTCTGGAACATGTTGCATCAAGAGTCTGGAACATGCTTGATCAAGAGTCTGGAACATGTTGCATCAAGAGTCTGGAACATGCTTCATCAAGGTCTGGAACATGTTCGCATCAAGAGTCTGGAACATGTCTACATCAAGAGTCTGGAACATGTTCACATCAAGAGTCTGGAACATGTTCCATCAGAGTCTGGAACATGCTCGCATCAAGAGTCTGGAACATGTTCACATCAAGAGTCTGGAACATGTTCACATCAAGAGTCTGGAACATGTTCGCATCAAGAGTCTGGAACATGTTCACATCAAGAGTCTGGAACATGTTCACATCAAAAGTCTGGAACATGTTCGCATCAAGAGTCTGGAACATGTTCGCATCAAGAGTCTGGAACATGTTCACATCAAGAGTCTGGAACATGTTCACATCAAGCGTCTGGAACATGTTCGCATCAAGAGTCTGGAACATGTTCACATCAAGAGTCTGGAACATGCTTGCATCAAGAGTCTGGAACATGCTTGCATCAAGAGTCTGGAACATACTCGCATCAAGAGTCTGGAACATGTTCACATCAAGAGTCTGGAACATGTTCACATCAAGAGTCTGGAACATGCTTGCATCAAGAGTCTGGAACATGCTTGCATCAAGAGTCTGGAACATGTTCACATCAAGAGTCTGGAACATGTTCACATCAAGAGTCTGGAACATGTTCACATCAAGAGTCTGGAACATGTTCACATCAAGAGTCTGGAACATGCTCGCATCAAGAGTCTGGAACATGTTCACATCAAGAGTCTGGAACATGTTCACATCAAGAGTCTGGAACATGTTCACATCAAGAGTCTGGAACATGTTCACATCAAGAGTCTGGAACATGTTCACATCAAGTCTGGAACATGTTCACATCAAGAGTCTGGAACATGTTCACATCAAGAGTCTGGAACATGTTCACATCAAGAGTCTGGAACATGCTCGCATCAAGAGTCTGGAACATGTTCACATCAAGAGTCTGGAACATGTTCACATCAAGAGTCTGGAACATGTTCACATCAAGAGTCTGGAACATGTTCACATCAAGAGTCTGGAACATACTCGCATCAAGAGTCTGGAACATGCTTGCATCAAGAGTCTGGAACATATTCACATCAAGAGTCTGGAACATACTCGCATCAAGAGTCTGGAACATGCTTGCATCAAGAGTCTGGAACATATTCACATCAAGAGTCTGGAACATGATTGCATCAAGAGTCTGGAACATGCTTGCATCAAGAGTCTGGAACATGCTTGCATCAAGAGTC
This sequence comes from Cherax destructor, assembly GCA_009830355.1. Lineage (NCBI taxonomy): Eukaryota > Metazoa > Arthropoda > Malacostraca > Decapoda > Parastacidae > Cherax > Cherax destructor. Next base: position 111,683 of record WNWK01001912.1, on the reverse strand, counting down.
TGGAACATGCTTACATCAAGAGTCTGGAACATGCTTGCATCAAGAGTCTGGAACATGCTCGCATCAAGAGTCTGGAACATGCTTGCATCAAGAGTCTGGAACATGCTTGCATCAAGAGTCTGGAACATGCTTGCATCAAGAGTCTGGAACATGCTTGCATCAAGAGTCTGGAACATGCTTGCATCAAGAGTCTGGAACATGCTTACATCAAGAGTCTGGAACATGCTTGCATCAAGAGTCTGGAACATGCTCGCATCAAGAGTCTGGAACATGCTTGCATCAAGAGTCTGGAACATGCTTGCATCAAGAGTCTGGAACATGCTTGCATCAAGAGTCTGGAACATGCTTGCATCAAGAGTCTGGAACATGCTTGCATCAAGAGTCTGGAACATGCTCGCACAGCATAACAGCATCGATGAAATAAAGTCAGTTGACCAAATGAACTCTCTGGCCCACAGTTGGCTTCAACTTCATCCTGTTTCCTGTTCGGGAGTTTCATAACAATAAAAAATATTAGAGGTAATGTTAGAAAAGGTTTTCAAATGAGGTGAGGGAGGTAACAGCTCTTGTCGTGATAGGAACTGTTAACCTAACACTGTAAGAACCATTGTATAAAGAGGGAGAGAGAGGTAGAGGTAAATAAAGGGAAGAAGAGGAGGTAGGGAAGAGAGGAGGGAGAGAGAAGAAAGGAGGGAGGGAAGGAGGAACCCGGAACTTCGCTATATTTCACTCCACCACTTTCTCTCATCGATTACAACTAGTGTTGTATTCATAAAAAAATCTCAGGTCGAAGACTCGAACCTACGAACCTTCGAGTCTCCTTCGACCTGAGATTAGCGTTTGTGAATATTTCGCCTGCTCTGCGAATTCTAAAAATAGTGTTGTGTATATATATATATATATATATATATATATATATATATATATATATATATATATATATATATATATATACACACACAAATATACATTACTCTTTCCTAAGTTCACTTTAAAATTCCTTCTTTTACATACCTTACCAAACTCGTGCACCAACCTCTGCAACTTCCCTTCAGAATCTCCCAAAAGCACAGTGTCATCAGCAAAAAACAACTGTGACAACTCCCACTTTGTGTTAGATTTTTATCTTTTAACCCCACACCTCTTGCCAACACCTGAGCATTCACTTCTTTTACAACCCCATCTATAAATATATTGAACAACCACGGTGACATCACACATCCTTGTCTAAGGCCTACTTTTACTGAGAAATAATCTCCCTCTCTCCTACATACTCTAACCTGAGCCTCACTATCCTCGTAAAAACTCTTCACTGCTTTCAATATCCTATCTCCTATTCCATACATTTGCAACATTTGTCACATTGCCCCCCTATCCACCTTATCATACACCTTTTCCAAATACATAAATGCAACAAAAATCTCTTTACCCTTATCTAAATACTGTTAACCTATATGTTTCACTGTAAACACTTGGTCTACACACCCCCTACCCTTTGTAAAACCTCCTTGTTCATCTGCGATTCTGCTCTCCGTCTTACTCTCAATTCTTTAAATAATAACTCTAATATGCACTTTACCAGGTACACTCGACGGACTTATTCCTATAATTTATATATATATATATATATATATATATATATATATATATATATATATATATATATATATATATATATATATACTCTCTATCTATAATTATATTGTCTTTACCACCTGTCTCTGGCTTCTTCAAATAGCTCTTAATTTAAGTTTACGATCCACCTCTTAGCGTGTAAGTCTCCTTCCTGCCTTCTTTCCTTCCTTCCTTCCTTCTCCTCCTTCTTCCTAACAACATACATTCTTGTAGAAAGACGCTACGGCACAAGCTTTTACTTATGGCAACGTTTCGCTCTGTGTAGAGTTTTTTCAAGTCATGTTTCCCCTCTGAGTAGAGCTTTAAACAGTTTTCCCCTCAGGTTGGAACTTTACTGATTGTACTCTACACAATGTTGGTGTTATCCTACACGAGCTCATTTAGAGGATAACACCTGTTATCCTACTACCTCAGCTTGTTTACACGATAACAGCTGCTATCCTACCTCAGCTCACAGGATAACAGCTGCTATCCTCCCTCACCTCGTTTACAGGATAACAGCTCAACTGTTATCTTGTCTCAGCTTGTCTCAAAGCTCCTCACTCTCCACGGCATCCCACCACCACCCGCCCCAGGATGCCACCCACAACAGTCCACTAACACCGAAATACCTACTTATTGCTAGGTTATCATGGGTTGACAGGTGTAAGTTGTTGTTCATGAATGGTATACAGTACCGACAAGATAAAAATTAGACACATGTGCAACATCTGGGTATCTTTATTGTAGACGTTTCGCCCTCCAGTGGCTTTATCAATACAAATTCTTGGACAAAACTTGAAGACAGTAGAACTATATACAAAAGATGAGGTAATCAGTCCCCAGCCTTGGAGTTGGTGTGTTCAGCATTGTAGTTGTGGAGATTCTGAAGTATCGCCATCTTGCAGACACTCTCTGATAGGCAATGTTTTTTTTTAATTCTTTGTGGTAAAGATCAAAGAAAAAAAGAAGGAAACACATCCACCATCACTCATTCAACAGCTGTCTTACCAGAAGGGTCTAAAATATCTCATGCCATTTATATTATAGTTATTTTTGTATGTAGAGAGAGAGAGTGTTGCTCCATACTCAGTAGTTATGGTTCTGGCAACGGTTCCTAGACTTCATTCGGTCCGGGTTATTGATTTCTCTCATACCTACTCTGGAAACTGTGTATATGGCGTCTTCTTCCACCAGTTGCTTATTCAGCTCTCTCCCGCCAAGGTATGACAACCCCGAGGAAGAAAACACATTCATCGTCATTCTGCCACTCGCCGTGTTTCCAGATGTACGCTTGCATCTCACTCAGATCACCCCTCCGACTGTAACATGTGGAGCGCTCCTTCAGAAGGCACTACTGCCCTTCCCCACCTCCACCTGACCGGTTTGTCCTATATCACTTCATCAAAGTTACCTTGATCGCACTCCAACACATTCATTAAAAACACTGGTCTAGAGTTTTACCACTCACTCGCCATGGGTTCTAAACCCACCCGTACGCTGGTTTGTTTGCAGTTGTGTTGTAATGATTTTGTGAGTCATTAAAAACCACTTGTTTCTATTCACTTTTATCTAACACAGTCACTCTATCCCGCTGGATACTATAACATCTAAAACGCAAAGTATTGTACACCTCCCCCTCCCTACAAGCATTCCTGGGATAAACTCATCCCCTCCTAGAAGAACAAAAAGGCACAATACCGACTACACTTGGACCAAGTCGGACCGAAACGTCGTCGTAAGCTCCTCCTCTCTCTGCTATGTGCGGGTTATTTGTGTATATATTATCCCCTCCTACCTTCCATCCCAAATTTATACATATTCTTCATCAGCCTATCCCTGTCCAGCTTCTCTACCTGGCCAGACCACCTCAACATCCCTTCCTCAGCCCTGACTTACTGTTATTAATATCTATAATCTGTATATTACATTTATACAAGTGTAACAACCAGTATGAGGGTAGGTGTGTACCCTGTGACTCCTTCATATTTATATTCCCCCCCCCACCTCAGTGTGAGAGTCAGCACCTCAGTGTGAGAGTCAGCACCTCAGTGTGAGAGTCAGCACCTCAGTGTGAGAGTCAGCACCTCAGTGTGAGAGTCAGCACCTCAGTGTGAGAGTCAGCACCTCAGTGTGAGAGTCAGCACCTCAGTGTGAGAGTCAGCACCTCAGTGTGAGAGTCAGCACCTCAGTGTGAGAGTCAGCACCTCAGTGTGAGTCAGCACCTCAGTGTGAGAGTCAGCACCTCAGTGTGAGAGTCAGCACCTCAGTGTGAGAGTCAGGACCTCAGTGTGAGAGTCAGCACCTCAGTGTGAGAGTCAGCACCTCAGTGTGAGAGTCAGCACCTCAGTGTGAGAGTCAGCACCTCAGTGTGAGAGTCAGGACCTCAGTGTGAGAGTCAGGACCTCAGTGTGAGAGTCAGCACCTCAGTGTGAGAGTCAGCACCTCAGTGTGAGAGTCAGGACCTCGGTTTGACAGGCGCATACATCTATTATTAAATACAACGCTACCAGAGCAATGGAAGTAGTCTATTATTTCCGTCCTTTACACTCTCCATCATATTCACAACATTATACCCTCGGTGATCCTAAATCTTTTAATTTCTACACTACGAATTCTTATCATGATATTCACACCACACGTTCCTCTCAGACATGACATCTCCGCTGCCTCTAGTCTCCTCCTTTTCAGTGCAACATTCAAAACCCAAGCCTCACATCAATATGAAAGTGTTGGTACCGCTATACTCTGGCGCATTCCCTTTTCTGTCTCCATAGATAAACTTCTTTCTACAGATGCCTCAACACACCACCCATATTTTTCCCTTCTTCTGTTCTATGGTTCACCTTATCTTTCATAGACCCCTCCACTCTCACATTCAGTATTATTAATAATAATAATCATATCTACTACAAGTACATCAATGACATACTATTATATAGAAACCCCTCTGTTATGCTGAGCATTTCGGGTAAATTAGGTCAGTGTCCCAGGATGCGACCCAGACCAGTCGACTAACACCCAGGTACCCATTTTACTGATGGATGAACATAGACAACAGATGTAAAGAAGCACTCCCAATATTTCTACCCTGGCTGGGAATCGAACCCTGACCCTCGCCGTGTGAAGCGAGAGCTTTAGCCACCAAGCCTAGACTTCTTTGTTACCCTCATCACCTTGTTCTTTTCTACGTGCAATTTTTAATTTCCTCCCTTCCAAATTCATTTGCCAACCTTCGTAACCTGTGTTCAGCATTCCCTAAAAGAACTGTATCGTCAGCGAAGAACTAACTGTCAATCCCACGCCTCTTCCCATCACCTCAACATTCCCGTATTTTATAACCCCATCCATAAACAAGTTAAATAACCATGGTAACATCACGCATTCTTCTCTCTATTCTAATTTACTAGGAAAGTTAGTTATAGTTGTTGCATATTAGCGAGAAACCTGATCTGAAGTTGGATTTCTTGCAGTGTTCAGTCTTACATTGTTCAGTCTTACATTGCTGTGAACGAGGTCGTTCCTCTGAAAGAGGTCAGACTGACAGAGTGAGAGAGAGAGAGAGAGAGAGAGAGAGAGAGAGAGAGAGAGAGAGAGAGAATGTCAGGAAGACAGACGTCAGAAATATAGACGTTGGGGAGACAAGCCGATGTCAGACGTCAGACCAACAAAAGACGAACGCTAGCCATCCAGATAGACGCCAGAGAAACAGACGGACATCAGAGATAGACACACAGAGATGTCAGACAGACGCATCATGCAGCACATCACCATCACTGTCATACCTCGCCAGCCACATCATCACAGCACAATATAAAATGGGATAAGGATGTGATCTCAAATTTTCAATTAATGGCGACGATGAATGAAAAAAACTCTGGTTCCCCACCACGGATTAAATTTCATTATTCTCCCCACAACACCCCTCTCCAATCACCCCTCCCATCAATTCTCCCATACGTATATACACGTATATACAGTGGACCCTCGGTTTTCGTTGAAAGGTCTTTCCAGAATGCTGTTTGAGTGCCATTACCGAACGAATTTGTTCCTATAAGGACAAATGTAAATTAGATTAGTCATTTCAGACCCCCAAAAATACACTTACAAAGAGTGCTATTTAAGGGGTTACTCGTCTATACTACCGAGAATGGTAATTTAAGGGGTAACTCACCTATATTTCCTGCGGCAAGAACACGGAGGTCGTAGACAGCAAGCAAGGCCAGAAGGACACCCACACAGCAATACATAGCGTCCCACACCTTACATCATCCCTCTCCGCTACTGAAACGTCAGAAAACCTACGTTAAATATCAGAAAACAACGTTCACTGCACATCAGTAAGGTTGATTTAAACATTAGGAAAATCGATCAAACCAAAGAAAACATACGTTAAACGAGAGAAAAACATCAATTAAACAAGGAAAAACACAGATTAAACCAGAGAAAACTTGATTAAACAAGGAAAGCATAGATTAAAGAAGGAAAACCATACTTCAAACAAGAGAAAACAATAATTAAATAAAAGAAAATAATGATTATGCACACACACAATGTATATATATATATATATATATATATATATATATATATATATATATATATATATATATATATATATATATATATATATAAGTTGGGGACCTCATCCTTGCTTCAGGGAAAACTCAAGGTTTTCCCTGAAGCTGTTTGAATATTGTTTCCTCCTACCATTCTCTATATTCTATATTCTGTGTACTTTATTTAAATACAAAATACATTGACAAAAATACAATAGTGAGTAGAACAACATAGATAACATCTCAGAGATACATCTCGAATACTTCGTCCAGCTCCCCGGCGGTGGGCCGCGTGCCCAGAATGATGCAGGCATTTCCCATCTGGATCACAACACTGTCTCTGAAAGAACTTGTCCCAAGCTCTAAGGGTCTCCGACCCTATTGGGATGAAGTTATAGCAATGGGGAAGACCTTCATATTTGCGGGTCTTCTGGGTCTCCCTGTGGCTGGCAGCTCCACCCCCTTCAGCTATGGAGTATGGCAAGTAGGTGTCTGCCATTATATATATATGATTTATATATGATTTTAGCAAAATAATTTGTCCCTATCACCGTTTTCTATCTGTTGTCAATTTCTGAAAGCGATCTGTAACAGATGCTCTTATTGGTTCATTTGACTGGTGAATGGCCAATCATAGCGTCTCTTTCACGGCGTCAGGAAACTGGAGACGCGAAATGCAGCGTAGTGATTGGTCCTTTTTGTATCATAATAATATATATATGTTTTTTCGCTGAAATTTTACTAATATGCTGACAATAATGATTATAATAAAATTAATAATAATAATAATAATAATAATAATAATTATTATTATTATTATTATTATTATTACATAAAGAAGACTGGACACGAAGTATGGACTCGGGGACAAAGACTGCAGACCTCACTCAGAGAAACCAAGTGATGAAGATAACCAGATGCTCACATTCACTGAATAACCTCTTAAGTGGTTAGTGGAGGCAGGATGGATACACAGCTTTAAGAAGAGATACGACAAAGCTCATGGAGCAGGGAGAGAGTGGACCTAGTAGTGACCAGCGAAGAGGCGGGAGCCAGGAGCTGTGAATCGACCCCTGCAACCAAAAATAGGTGAGTACAAATAGGTGAGCCAATTCTCGTCTGGTAAATCTAAAAGTGGCCTTCAGGAACCTCAATAAAGTCATTTCGGGGATTTATACAGCATATATCAAGTCCATCTTTGAGTACGCACCACCAGCATGGAGCCCCCTCCTGACAAAGCATGTTAGGAAACTGGAGAAGGTGCAGAAGTTAGCAACGAAACTAGTTCCAGAGCTAAGGAGTATTTTCTACGAGGAAAAGTTAAAGGAATCGAATCTAGCCACCCTGGAGGGAGGGACCAGGGAAGACATGATAACAACATACAAAATACTCAGAGGACTTGACAGAGAAGACAGGGACAGGCTATTTCAGAGGCGGGAAACAGGTGCTCGGGGACACAACTGGATGTCATATCGATGTCAGGAAGTATTACTTCAGCCTCAGGGTGGTCGGGAAGTGGAATGACCTCGACGAAGTAGTGGTGGTGGAGGCAGATTCCATACCTAGTTTTAAGAATAGGTGCGATAGGGCCCACGAGTCTAGGAGGGAGTGAATCCAGGAAGCGGGGCCAGGTGCCAAGACTCGACCCCTGCAACACATAAGGTGAGTGTACACACACACACACACGTCACTTGTATCATACTGACTTCAATGGGATTCCATTATTTTTGTCTTTCACTCTGGCTGCTTTCACTTACATGAAGGAAGCCTTCACCCGGCTCACAGGTGCGCAGTGTAAAAACAAGTGAATATCGCATTATGTGACGTAATGTTGAAGAGTGGAAACGATACTTAAACAGTGAATAAAGTGAAGAGAGGAGAGGAGAGAAAAATGTAAGGAGAGAGAAGAGAGGAAAGGGTGAGTTAACAGAAAAGGAAAAGGTGGTATAGAAAAGATTGGAGAGAGAGAGAGAGAGAGAGAGAGAGAGAGAGAGAGAGAGAGAGAGAGAGAGAGAGAGAGAGAGAGAGAGAGAGAGAAAACTCTAAAGTTATGTGGTCAGTATTGTGTGGTGAGGATGATGGATGGTAAGTGAGAGGGAGAGGGATGTCCTGCATGTGTCGGGAGTGTCCCAGGGATGACAGTGTCCCTGGCAGTGTCCCAGGGATGACAGTGTCCCTGGCAGTGTCCCAGGGATGACAGTGTCATAGGATGACAGTGTCCCTGGCAGTGTCCCAGGGATGACAGTGTCATAGGATGACAGTGTCCCTGGCAGTGTCCCAGGGATGACAGTGTCATAGGATGACAGTATCCCAGGGGTGACAGTGCCCCAGGGATTGCAGTGTCCCAGAGATGACAGTGTCCCTGGCAGTATCCCAGGGATGGCAGTGTCCCAGGCAGTGTCCCATGGATAACAGTAACCCAGGCAATGTCCCAGGGATAACAGTATCCCAGGCAATGTCCCAGGGATAACAGTATCCCAGGGATGATAGTATCCCAAGCAGCGTCCCAGCGCTGCTAAGACGGCAGTGGATGTCCCAGTCAACGTCCCAGCACTGCTAGGACGGCAGTGGATATCCCAGCCAGCGTCCCAGCGCTGCTAGGACGGCAGTGGATGTCCCAGCCAACGTCCCAGCACTGCTAGGACGGCAGTGGATATCCCAGCCAGCGTCCCAGCGCTGCTAGGACGGCAGTGGATATCCCAACCAGCATCCCAGCACTGCTAGGACGGCAGTGGATGTCCCAGCCAACGTCCCAGCACCACTAGGGCGGCAGTGGATGTCCCAGGCTGCGTGCCAGCACTGCTAGGACGGCAGTGGATGGTGGGTGGTTAAAGTCAACATAAGTGTGGGGTGGTGATGGAGTGGACGCTACGGTCAACAGAAATGAGGAAGATGGACATGAGGAGGGGGAGAGGAGAGGGGAAGAGGGGAGGGGAGATGGGAAGAGGGGAGGGGAGAGAAGAGGGTGAGGGAAAGAGGGCAGGGGAGAGGGGAAGAGGTTAGGGGAGAAAGAAGAGGGTGACGGGGTATATGGGAAGTACGAGGAAAAGAGGGAGAAGTGAAAGCAAGAATGAGGAGTAGGAAGAGAAGGAAGAGGAGGAGTTAGACACATAAACACACAAAGAAACACGTTTGGGGAAGGACAAAGAAGACCGTAGACAGAGTACAGCCTAGGGGGTCAAAGGCTGCAAACCTCACTCAAGAAAAAAGATCTTAGGGTGAGTATAATACCGAGCACGTCTCCTGAGGCACACATTAACGAAATAACTGCTGCAGCATATGGGCGTCTGGCAAACCAAAGAATAGCGTTTCGACATCTAAGTAAGGAGTCATTCAAGACACTATACACCGTGTACGTCAGGCCCATACTGGAGTATCCAGAACCAGTATGAAACCCACGCATGGGCAAGCTCGTCAAGAAATAAGAAAAAGGGCAAACGTTTGCAACGAGACTAGTCCCAGAGTTAAGGGGTATATCCTACGAGGAAAGGTTAAGGGAACTCAACCTGACGACAATGGAGGACAGGAGTGACAGAGGGGACATAGTAACAACGTATAAAATATTGAGAGGAATTGACAAAGTGTACAGGGACAGAATGTTTTAGAGATGTGACACAGCAACAAGGAGACACAACTGGAAGTTAACTCAGATGAGTCATAGGGATGTTAAGACGTATTTCTTAAGCCTTAGAGTTGTCAGGAAGTGGAACAATCTGGAGAGTGAAGTAGTGGAGGCAGGATCCATACATAGCTTCAAGATGAAATATGATAAGGCTCTTGGAGAAGGGAGAGAGTGGACCTAGTAACGACTAGCGAAGACGCAGGGCCAGAAGATATGAATCGACTCCTGCAACAACAAATAGGTGAACACATGCACAAAACAAACACACGCATACACAGAAGTTCATCGCATTAAATACACATACAGCAGGTGTTTCAGAGACCAGTTGTGTATGCCATTGTGTACCAGCTGTGTTTACCTGGTGGCCTACAGGTGTCTGGGCCACAGGTGAGCATGCGGGAGGAAGGGGGAGAGAGAGAAAGGGAGAGAAAGAGGTGTGGAGACAAGAGGGTGTGAGGTAACAAAGAAATATCTTTCTACTTCCAAACTTAAGTTTTTTTTAACCTTAGATATGTATTTTTGAGTGACTTTGGCTCAGTATACTGGAAAGATGTATGCCCCTCTGTATATATACACCTCTCAGTGTATATACAAAGACATACACCGTTCAAGATTCTATACGTTAGAGAAATATACACTTCTCAGTGTCTGTACACTGAGAGATACGAATGTCTGTGAATACAGACCTCAGTACGTAAACACAGATATATACACCTCTCCGTGTACATAATAATAATATTAATAATAATAATAATAATAATAATATTAATAATAATATTATTATTATTAATAATAATTAGTAATTATAATAATAGTAATAATAATAATAATAATTACAGTAATGCTGTAATAACGTGAACAAAGGTAGTAATCGTGTTAATAAGACAATACAATCAATTATCTTTAACAGCCTCGTTCCAGCTGAAGGTACCCAAGAATGGAGTCATTGATTGGACCCTCCTGTGACGTCAAGTTTGCGTCATTAAGAGTGAATGACGCCAAAAAAAAAAGATTATAACAAGAGAATAAGTTGTATTTTAGGACCTCTTTTGTTTTTTCTTGAGTTTCTTTTGAAAACCTTCGCGCCAGAGTCTTCCACAGAGGGTCAGTTCCTCTCGTTGAGTCGTGACCCAAGCTGGTGTGTTGCCAGGTACCATCACTTTACTGATGGTAAGATTGTTCAAGACCCAAGCTGGTGTGTTGCCAGGTACCATCACTTTACTGATGGTAAGATTGTTCAAGACCCAAGCTGGTGTGTTGCCAGGTACCATCACTTTACTGATGGTAAGATTGTTCAAGACCCAAGATGGTGTGTTGCCAGGTACCATCACTTTACTGATGGTAAGATTGTTCAAGAAACTTCTTCACATTTTGTTTTAACGTGGGATTATTAAATCTCCCACTGTGTATGTACCTGGTCTGTTCCTACTTTCCTTCTTAGGAAACCCCTCTCGAGGTAGGTTCCTTGATGCCTTGTGAGGAGGCTCTTGATCCAAGGAACCCGACCAGTCCTCTTCTTGTATGGCACCAGTCTGATTGCCTCTCCAGTCTTCCCAGGAGCTGTATGACCCCTACAAGTTTAACGCTTCCCCTGAATATAATAATACTAATACTAATAATAATTATAAAATAATTATAATAAAAATAATTATTAAAAAAAATTATAATATAAATAATAATTATTATAACTAAAATAATATTATAATAAAAATAATTATAATAATAAAATTAATAATAATAACAATAATCATAATCATAATAATTATTATAACTAAAATATAAAAATAATTATAATTATAATAATAATATAATTAATAATAATAATCATTTATAATTTCTCAGTCATACTCGTCATTCTTATTGGCTAATGGAATAGATTCGCTTCTGTTTTTAATTTTTTTTAATATAATTTTCCAAATTGTCTTTCTGCTGCCATTCTCAGTATCTCCTGAGTTTCATTATCTCTCTGTATTTCCTGAGTTCCATTATCTCTCAGTATCTCCTGAGTTCCATTATATCTCTGTATCACTTGAGTTCCATTATCTCTCAGTATCTCCTGAGTTCCATTATCTCTCAGTATCTCCTGAGTTCCATTATCTCTCAGCATCTCCTGAGTTCCATTATCTCTCAGTATCTCTTGAGTTTCATTATCTTTTGAGTTATCTCTAGGTTTAATTAATTTTTCCCTTCGTAAATTCCTGGCTCTCTCATAGTCTCTGTGTCCTAGCTCCCTACAGTTCTATTTCTAGATGCTTTTATAGTCTCTCTATCTTCCTGGGAGTGTCTTTCCATCCATCCATTTCCACGAGATGATCAGACGTGAACCTCCATGGTCGCTGCTACCCACAACTGCCTGTCTAGGTCTGAGTTAGCGTGGAGATGAGCTCATGTCTCGCTGGATCATCTCCCTCTTTCGTTCCCATCACTGACTGACGCGCTGGTGATGCCTCCTTCGTGACAGACCTGACGCACGTCGGGTAGGGCGTACTGAAAGATTCTTTATTGAGGTTTCTGAAGGCAGTGCTGAGATTAGCTGCCCTCGTATATGTAATGCAGATGTTACGGCGATTTACGTGCATTTCTGGAGATGTGTTGGGCGTGATGTTCCCTCAAGGTCCTTCTCTCCATGAGTGATGTTTGTAGTTTGTCCCTTCTCAATCTGTATTCCGTCTCCGATCTTCTCTCCTCATTCCTAGTATATATATATATATATATATATATATATATATATATATATATATATATATATATATATATATATATATATATATATATATATATATATATATATATATATATATATATATATATTGAGATTAAGAAACAATGTGAACTGCTACAAATTCTGTGAACTTCCTCTGTTTTGTCTTGTTACTGTTGTCAGTACTGATGCTTCTTACGGAATATAGTGCCATTACTGCCACTGATGGAACATAGTGCCACTACTGCCACTGATGAAACATAGTGCCACTACTGCCACTGATGGAACATATTGTCACAACTGCCACTGATGAAACATAGTGCCACTACTGCCACTGATGGAACATATTGTCACAACTGCCACTGATGAAACATAGTGCCACTACTGCCACTGATGGAACATATTGCCACTACTGCCACTTATGAAACAGTGCCACTACTGCCACTGATGGAACATAGTGCCACTACTGCCACTTATGAAACATAGTGCCACTACTGCCACTGACGGAACATAGTGCCACAACTGCCACTGATGAAACATAGTGCCACTACTACCACTGATGGAACATATTGCCACTACTGCCACTTATGAAACAGAGTGCCACTACTGCCACTGATGGAACATAGTGCCACTACTGCCACTTATGAAACATAGTGCCACTACTGCCACTGATGGAACATAGTGCCACAACTGCCACTGATGAAACATAGTGTCACAACTGCCACTGATGAAACATAGTGCCACAACTGCCACTGATGAAACATAGTGCCACTACTGCCACTGATGGAACATATTGCCATTACTGCCACTGATGAAACGTAGTGCCACTACTGCCACTGATGGAACATAGTGCCACTACTGCCACTGATGGAACATAGTGCCACTACTGCCACTGGTGAAACAGTGCCACTACTGCCACTGATGGAACATAGTGCCACTACTGCCACTGATGGAACATAGTGCCACTACTGCTACTGATGGAACATAGTGCCACAACTGCCACTGATGAAACATAGTGCCACTACTGCCACTGATGGAACATATTGTCACAACTGCCACTGATGAAACATAGTGCCACTACTGCCACTGATGGAACATATTGCCACTACTGCCACTTATGAAACAGTGCCACTACTGCCACTGATGGAACATAGTGCCACTACTGCCACTTATGAAACATAGTGCCACTACTGCCACTGACGGAACATAGTGCCACAACTGCCACTGATGAAACATAGTGCCACTACTGCCACTGATGGAACATATTGCCACTACTGCCACTTATGAAACAGAGTGCCACTACTGCCACTGATGGAACATAGTGCCACTACTGCCACTTATGAAACATAGTGCCACTACTGCCACTGATGGAACATAGTGCCACAACTGCCACTGATGAAACATAGTGTCACAACTGCCACTGATGAAACATAGTGCCACAACTGCCACTGATGGAACATAGTGCCACAACTGCCACTGATGAAACATAGTGTCACAACTGCCACTGATGAAACATAGTGCCACAACTGCCACTGATGAAACATAGTGCCACTACTGCCACTGATGGAACATATTGCCATTACTGCCACTGATGAAACGTAGTGCCACTACTGCCACTGATGGAACATAGTGCCACTACTGCCACTGATGGAACATAGTGCCACTACTGCCACTGATGAAACAGTGCCACTACTGCCACTGATGGAACATAGTGCCACTACTGCCACTGATGGAACATAGTGCCACTACTGCCACTGATGGAACATAGTGCCACTACTGCCACTGATGAAACACAGTGCCACTACTGCCACTGATCACTCTCACTATTTTACTTCTTCACTAATCAAGCACCACAAACACTGCTACAACTGCTACCATCACTGTCACAGGTCACCATCACTGTCACAGGTCACCATCAGTCACAGGTCACCATCACTGTCACAGGTCACCACCATCACTGTCACCACCATCACTGTCACAGGGCACCATCACTGTCACAGGTCACCACCATCACTGTCACAGGTCACCATCACTGTCACAGGTCACCACCATCACTGTCACAGGTCACCACCATCACTGTCACAGGTCACCATCACTGTCACAAGTCACAACCACCACCATCACCGCTACCACCATCACTATCACAAGTCACTACCACCACCATCACCGCTACCACCATCACTATCACAAGTCACCACCACTACCACCATCACTGTCACAAGTCACCCCACCATCACTATCACAAGTCACCACCACAACTACCACAAATGCTGTCACAAGTCGCCACCATCACTGTCACGAGTCACCACTACCTCCATCACTGTCACAAGTCACCACCACCACAATCACCACCACCACAACCATTACTACCACCACCACTGGAAACTGTCACCACCACCACTACCACTGGAGATTGTCACCATCACAACTACCACTGGAGACTGTTACCACCACCACCTTCACTAGAGACTGTCACCACCACTACCACTGGAGACTTTCACCACCACCACTACCACCATCACCACAATCACCACTACCACTGGAGACTGTCACCACTACCACCACCACCACTTCCACTGGAAACTGTCACCACCACCACTACCACTGGAGACTGTCACCACCACCACTACTACTGGAGACTGTCACCACCACTACCACTGGAGACTATCACCACCACCACCACTACCACTGGAGACTGTCACCACCACCACTACCACTGGAGACTGTCACCACCACTACCACAGGAGACTGTCACCACCACTACTACTGGAGACTGTCACCACCACTACCACTGGAGACTGTCACCACTACCACCATCACCACCACTACCACTGGAGGCTGTCACCACCACTACCACTACCACTAGAGACTGTCACCACCACCACTACCACTAGAGACTGTCACCACCACTACCACTGGAGACTGTCACCACCACCACTACTACCATCACCACAACCACCATCACCACTACCACTGGAGACTGTCACCACCACTATCACTGGAGACTGTCACCACCATCACCACTACCACTGGAGACTGTCACCACCACCACCACTACCACTGGAGACTGTCACCACCACTATCACTGGAGACTGTCACCACCACCACCACTACCACTGGAGGCTGTCACCACTACCACTGGAGACTCACCACTGCCACACTTCCACTGGAACTTTCACAGGTGGTGCTTGAGTGTCATCCTGGCGACAACTGACAAGGAAATTCTCAGGTTGGCGAAAAAGCTTTACCTGGGAGAGCCTTCAGCCTGGCACAGAGCTTCACCGTGACTTGCTGAAGCTCTACACAGCTACCCATCACTTGCTGAAGCTCTACACAGCTACCCATCACTTGCTGAAGCTCTACACAGCTACCCATCACTTGCTGAAGCTCTACACAGCTACCCATCACTTGCTGAAGCTCTACACAGCGACACATCACTTGCTGAAGCTCTACACAGCTACACATCACTTGCTGAAGCTCTACACAGCGACACATCACTTGCTGAAGCTCTACACAGCGACACATCCCTTGCTGAAGCTCTACACAGCGACACATCACTTGCTGAAGCTCTACACAGCGACACATCACTTGCTGAAGCTCTACACAGCGACACATCCCTTGCTGAAGCTCTACACAGCGACACATCACTTGCTGAAGCTCTACACAGCGACACATCACTTGCTGAAGCTCTACACAGCGACACATCACTTGCTGAAGCTCTACACAGCGACACATCCCTTGCTGAAGCTCTACACAGCGACACATCACTTGCTGAAGCTCTACACAGCTACACATCACTTGCTGAAGCTCTACACAGCGACACATCCCTTGCTGAAGCTCTACACAGCGACACATCACTTGCTGAAGCTCTACACAGCGACACATCACTTGCTGAAGCTCTACACAGCGACACATCCCTTGCTGAAGCTCTACACAGCGACACATCACTTGCTGAAGCTCTACACAGCTACACATCACTTGCTGAAGCTCTACACAGCGACACATCCCTTGCTGAAGCTCTACACAGCGACACATCACTTGCTGAAGCTCTACACAGCGACACATCACTTGCTGAAGCTCTACACAGCTACCCATCACTTGCTGAAGCTCTACACAGCTACACATCACTTGCTGAAGCTCTACACAGCTACCCATCACTTGCTGAAGCTCTACACAGCGACACATCACTTGCTGAAGCTCTACACAGAGCGAAACGTCACTTGCTGAAGCTCTACACAGAGCGAAACGTCACTTGCTGAAGCTCTACACAGCGACACATCACTTGCTGAAGCTCTACACAGCGACACATCACTTGCTGAAGCTCTACACAGCGACACATCCCTTGCTGAAGCTCTACACAGCGACACATCACTTGCTGAAGCTCTACACAGCTACACATCACTTGCTGAAGCTCTACACAGCGACACATCACTTGCTGAAGCTCTACACAGCGACACATCACTTGCTGAAGCTCTACACAGCGACACATCACTTGCTGAAGCTCTACACAGCGACACATCACTTGCTGAAGCTCTACACAGCGACACATCCTTGCTGAAGCTCTACACAGCGACACATCACTTGCTGAAGCTCTACACAGCTACACATCACTTGCTGAAGCTCTACACAGCGACACATCACTTGCTGAAGCTCTACACAGCGACACATCACTTGCTGAAGCTCTACACAGCGACACATCACTTGCTGAAGCTCTACACAGCGACACATCACTTGCTGAAGCTCTACACAGCGACACATCACTTGCTGAAGCTCTACACAGCGACACATCCCTTAGATAAGCTTTACAAAGAGCGAAACGTTGCCCCCAACACCTGCTTGTACCGTAGCCTGTTTCTTACCATTAACAGAAATCATCAGCTGTCCGTTGGATTCAAACAGACGAGCAACGGCTACAAGGAAACGGTGCTAATGGCTGCGTGCGCAAGTTCTGCGGCCGCCACCGTGCGCACGCACACTCTGCTTCAGCGTACACTGTGTGCACGCACACTCTGCTTCAGCGTACACTGTGCGCACGCACACTCTGCTTCAGCGTACACTGTGCGCACGCAAACTCTGCTTCAGCGTACACTGTGCGCACGCACACTCTGCTTCAGCGTACACTGTGTGCACGCACACTCTGCTTCAGCGTACACTGTGCGCACGCACACTCTGCTTCAGCGTACACTGCGCACGCAAACTCTGCTTCAGCGTACACTGTGCGCACGCACACTCTGCTTCAGCGTACACTGTGCGCACGCACACTCTGCTTCAGCGTACACTGTGCGCACGCACACTCTGCTTCAGCGTACACTGTGTGCACGCACACTCTGCTTCAGCGTACACTGTGTGCACGCACACTCTGCTTCAGCGTACACTGTGCGCACACACACTCTGCTTCAGCGTACACTGTGCGCACGCACACTCTGCTTCAGCGTACACTGTGTGCACGCACACTCTGCTTCAGCGTACACTGTGTGCACGCAAACTCTGCTTCAGCGTACACTGTGTGCACGCACACTCTGCTTCAGCGTACACTGTGTGCACGCACACTCTGCTTCAGCGTACACTGTGCGCACGCACACTCTGCTTCAGCGTACACTGTGTGCACGCACACTCTGCTTCAGCGTACACTGTGTGCACGCACACTTCTTCAGCGTACACTGTGTGCACGCACACTCTGCTTCAGCGTACACTGTGCACGCAAACTCTGCTTCAGCGTACACTGTGTGCACGCACACTCTGCTTCAGCGTACACTGTGCGCACACACACTCTGCTTCAGCGTACACTGTGCGCACGCACACTCTGCTTCAGCGTACACTGTGTGCACGCACACTGCTTCAGCGTACACTGTGCGCACACACACTCTGCTTCAGCGTACACTGTGTGCACGCACACTCTGCTTCAGCGTACACTGTGTGCACGCACACTCTGCTTCAGCGTACACTGTGTGCACGCACACTCTGCTTCAGCGTACACTGTGTGCACGCACACTCTGCTTCAGCGTACACTGTGTGCACGCACACTCTGCTTCAGCGTACACTGTGTGCACGCACACTCTGCTTCAGCGTACACTGTGTGCACGCACACTCTGCTTCAGCGTACACTGTGCGCACACACACTCTGCTTCAGCGTACACTGTGTGCACGCACACTCTGCTTCAGCGTACACTGTGTGCACGCACACTGCTTCAGCGTACACTGTGTGCACGCACACTCTGCTTCAGCGTACACTGTGCGCACGCAAACTCTGCTTCAGCGTACACTGTGCGCACTCACAATGCTTCAGCGTACACTGTGCGCACTCACACTGCTTCAGCGTACACTGTGCGCACGCAAACTCTGCTTCAGCGTACACTGTGCGCACTCACAATGCTTCAGCGTACACTGTGCGCACTCACACTGCTTCAGCGTACACTGTGTGCTACTGCCAACTACAACAACATAAGGATGGTTCATGCGAGAGGAGCGGTCCACATCCTTGCGGTTCACAGATGGTATTGGTCCACCCTGTAGCAGCAAGGTGGTACACTATCATACTGAGTGTTGTGATACCTTGTTTATTATGCGGAGAGAGAGAGAGAGAGAGAGAGAGAGAGAGAGAGAAATAACAGACAAACGTTTAAAGAGACAGATAGACAGAGAGGAGAGAGGGACAGAGATGAGAAGAGAGAGAGAGAGAGAGAGAGAGAGAGAGAGAGAGAGAGAGAGAGAGAGAGAGAGAGAGAGAGAGAGAGAGAGAGAGAGAGAGGAGACAGAGACAGAGAGAGGCAGACAGAGAGAGAGAGAGAGCAGGTACACAGGGCAGATCAATACTGGCAGGTGTGTGTGTTTCTACCACAGCCCCACACACACACACACACACACACACACACACACACACACACACACACACACACAGCGTGAACACCTGTAGCAACCTGCATAGTTCCATGTATAACTGTAGGTAAACAGGTGTTTTAGAGTACAGCAGTCTGCGTGCTCTTAGTGAATTATACAAACAGGTGTTTTACCATACAAGTGTTTTAATGCCGCCTACTGATTGATGAGTGTGACTCATCAATGTACAGGTTGATGCTGGACAAGAAACACACATGCACACATTTCCACACACATATGTATACGCACTCACACGCAAACGCACGCACACATACGGATACATACATACACACACACACACACACACACACACACACACACACACATACACAAGTAATCAGGTTTAATCTAAGGAACAAAATAACAGCTCCAGTACCATAGATCAAGAGCCCTTCAGCAAGACCAAAACAAAAATATAAGGGCGAAACATCAAATAAATCCACACTAAAGCAACCAAAACCGAGGCAGACCGAAACGTCGTGGAGACTGGTCTTAGACCGAAGCGTTCCAAAAGCTTTTAAAATGAACGTCCAAGGCTAAAACGTCTCAGAGCGAAACGTCTTCAGTAGAAACAGTAGCACAAGAGCGATAATTAAATAGATAAAATATTAATTAAATCCTCTAATGACCCACCAATTATACGGACGAAACTTTAAGCGACATTTCGATCAGTCCTGGACCATTTTCAGGTTCAGGACAAACCGAAACGTCGCCTTAGTTCTCCTCTCAGAGTGTGGGTGCTTTGTGTTGTTACAGCAGCCAGGGTGTTGTTACTTGTGTTGTTACAGTAGCCAGGGTGTTGTTACTTGTGTTGTTACAACAGCCAGGGTGTTGTTACTTGTGTTGTTACAGCAGCCAGGGTGTTGTTACAGCAGCCAGGGTGTTGTTACTTGTGTTGTTACAGCAGCCAGGGTGTTGTTACAGCAGCCAGGGTGTTGTTACTTGTGTTGTTACAGTAGCCAGGGTGTTGTTACTTGTGTTGTTACAGCAGCCAGGGTGTTGTTACTTGTGTTGTTACAGCAGCCAGGGTGTTGTTACTTGTGTTGTTACAGTAGCCAGGGTGTTGTTACTTGTGTTGTTACAGCAGCCAGGGTGTTGTTACTTGTGTTGTTACAGCAGCCAGGGTGTTGTTACTTGTGTTGTTACAGCAGCCAGGGTGTTGTTACTTGTTTTGTTACAGCAGCCAGGGTGTTGTTACTTGTGTTGTTACAGCAGCCAGTGTTGTTACTTGTGTTGTTACAGCAGCCAGGGTGTTGTTACTTGTGTTGTTACAGCAGCCAGGGTGTTGTTACTTGTGTTGTTACAGCAGCCAGTGTTGTTAATTGTGTTGTTACAGCTGCCAGTGTTGTTACTTGTGTTGTTACAGCAGCCAGGGTGTTGTTACTTGTGTTGTTACAGCAGCCAGGGTGTTGTTACAGCAGCCAGGGTGTTGTTACAGCAGCCAGGGTGTTGTTACAGCAGCCAGGGTGTTGTTACAGCAGCCAGGGTGTTGTTACTTGTGTTGTTACAGCAGCCAATGTGTTGTTACAGCAGCCAGGGCGTTGTTACAGCAGCCAGGGTGTTGTTACAGCAGCCAGGGTGTTGTTACAGCAGCCAGAGTGTTTTTACAGCAGCCAGAGTGTTGTTACAGCAGCCAGGGTGTTGTTACAGCAGCCAGAGTGTTGTTACAGCAGCCAGCGTGTTGTTACAGCATCCAGGGTGTTGTTACAGCAGCCAGAGTGTTGTTACAGCAGCCAGAGTGTTGTTACAGCAGCCAGGGTGTTGTTACTTGTGTTGTTACAGCAGCCAGGGTGTTGTTACAGCAGCCTGGGTGTTGTTACTTGTGTTGTTACAGCAGCCAGGGTGTTGGTACTTGTGTTGTTACAGCAGCCAGGGTGTTGTTACTTGTGTTGTTACAACAGCCAGGGTGTTGTTACTTGTGTTGTTACAGCAGCTAGGGTGTTGTTACTTTTGTTACAGCAGCCAGGGTGTTGTTACTTGTTGTTACAGCAGCCAGGGTGTTGTTACTTGTGTTGTTACAGTAGCCGGAGTGTTGTTACTTGTGTTGTTACAGCAGCCAGTGTTGTTACTTGTGTTGTTACAGCAGCCAGTGTTGTTAAAGCAGCCAGGGTGTTGTTAGAGCAGGCAGGGTGTTGTTAGAGCAGGCAGAGTGTTGTAAAAGCAGCCAGGGTGTTGTTAGAGGAGCCAGGGTGTTGTTAGAGGAGCCAGGGTGTTGTTAGAGCAGCCAGAGTGTTGTTAAAGCATCCAGGGTGTTGTTAGAGCAGGCAGGGTGTTGTTAGAGCAGGCAGGGTGTTGTTAGAGCAGCCAGGGTGTTGTTAAAGCAGCCAGGGTGTTGTTAAAACAGCCAGGGTGTTGTTAGAGCAACCAGGGTGTTGTTAGAGCAGGCAGGGTGTTGTTAGAGCAACCAGGGTGTTGTTAGAGCAGCCAGTGTTGTTAAAGCAGCCAGGGTGTTGTTAGAGCAGGCAGGGTGTTGTTAGAGCAACCAGGGTGTTGTTAGAGCAGCCAGGGTGTTGTTAGAGCAGGCAGGGTGTTGTTAGAGCAACCAGGGTGTTGTTAAAACAGCCAGGGTGTTGTTAGAGCAACCAGGGTGTTGTTAAAGCAGGCAGGGTGTTGTTAGAGCAACCAGGGTGTTGTTAAAACAGCCAGGGAGTTGTTAGAGCAACCAGGGTGTTGTTAAAACAGCCAGGGTGTTGTTAGAGCAACCAGGGTGTTGTTAAAGCAGGCAGGGTATTGTTTACCAACACTGAGGTGACATCAGCGGCACCTGTCAGACACAGGTGGGACCTCAGATGCGCGGAGAGCGCATGTGCAAACTCTGCATATCATGCGCCTGCGCCAATGCGCATGAGCGGACATTATCCCAGCCTCATTAGGTGGTGTACAAACACACACACACAAATACAAACAGAAGCACATACACACAAACACAAACACACACACACACACATATACATACATACATACACAGACACACACACATACACACACACACATAAGGCTCTTTTAGCAGAGTGGACCTAGTAGCGATTAGCGAAGAGGCGGGGCCAGGAGCTGTGAATCGACCCCTGCAACCACAAATAGGTGATTACACACACATACACACGCAAGAATAGTGTCATTAGACAAAAATATACGACACGACTGTACACAA
This sequence comes from Cherax destructor, assembly GCA_009830355.1. Lineage (NCBI taxonomy): Eukaryota > Metazoa > Arthropoda > Malacostraca > Decapoda > Parastacidae > Cherax > Cherax destructor. The sequence continues at coordinate 89,160 of WNWK01001912.1, read as the reverse complement.
TATATTGCCACTATACACCATATATAGTGCCACTATACACCATATGTAGTGCCACTATACACTACCCCATACATACTGTGCCACTATACATTACACCATGCATACAGTGCCACTATACACTACATGCATACAGTGCCACTATACATTACACCATGCATACAGTGCCACTATACACTACACCATGCATACAGTGCCACTATACACTACACCATGCATAGTGCCACTATACACTACACCATGCATACAGTGCCATTATACACTACACCATGCATACAGTGCCATTATACACTACACCATGCATACAGTGCCACTATACACTACACCATGCATACAGTGCCACTATACACTACACCATGCATACAATGCCACTATACACTACACCATGCATAGTGCCACTATACACCACATAGTGCCACTATACACCACACAATGCCATTATACACCATTACAGTGCCACTACACACTATACAGTGCCACTATACACTACAGTGCCACTGTTCACCATATATAGTGTCACTATACATAAGTACATAGAACCGCCCCTCCTTTTGATCAAACATGATTGCTTCCTCTTTTCCAGATACTGTATAACCCACACAGGTTTAGCGCTTTCCAATAATAATAATTATAATAATAATAATTTGATAGACACCACATACACACAAGTTGGGTATGTGGTAGCTACCACACAGAATGGGTATGTGGTAGCTACCACACAGGATGGGTATGTGGTAGCTACCACACAGGATGGGTATGTGGTGACTACCACACTGGATGGGTATGTGGTGACTACCACACAGGATGGGTATGTGGTGACTACCACACAGGTTGGGTATGTGGTGACTACCACACAGAATGGATATGTGGTACTACCACACAGGATGGGTATGTGGTGACTACCACACTGGATGCGTATGTGGAGACTACCACACAGAATGGATATGTGGTACTACCACACAGAATGGGTATGTAGTACTACCACACAGGATGGGTATGTGGTGACTACCACACAGAATGGGTATGTGGTGACTACAAGATACAGGATGGGTATGTGGTGACTACCACACAGGATGGGTATGTGGTGACTACCACACAGGATGGGTATATGGTGACAACATACAGGATAGGTATGTGGTGACTACCACACAGGATGGGTATGTGGTGACTACCACACAAGATGGGTATGTGGTGACTACCACACAGGACGGTTATGTGGTGACAAACACACAGGATGGGTATGTGGTGACTACCACACAGGATGGGTATGTGGTGACTACCACACAGGATGGGTATGTTGTGACTACCACACAGGACGGGTATGTGGTAACTACCACACAAGATGGGTATGTGGTGACTACCACACAAGATGGGTATGTGGTGACTACCACACAGGACGGGTATGTGGTGACTACCACACAGGATGGGTATGTGGTGACTACCACACAATGGGTATGTGGTGACTACCACACAGGATGGGTATGTGGTGACTACCACACAAGATGGGTATGTGGTGACTACCACACAGGACGGGTATGTGGTGACTACCACACAGGATGGGTATGTGGTGACTACCACACAATGGGTATGTGGTGACTACCACACAGGATGGGTATGTGGTGACTACCACACAGGATGGATATGTGGTGACTACCACACAGGATGGGTATGTGGTGACTACCACACAGGATGGGTATGTGGTGACTACCACACAAGATGGGTATGTGGTGACTACCACACAGGACGGGTATGTGATGACTACCACACAGGATGGGTATGTGGTAACTACCACACAGAATGGGTATGTGGTGACTACCACACAGGACGGGTATGTGGTGACTACCACACAGGATGGGTATGTGGTGACTACCACACAGGATGGGTATGTGGTGACTACCACACAGGATAGGTATATGGTGATTACCACTCAAAATAGTATGGTATGTACAACAAAGCTACATACCCACTACCCCACCACCACCAAAATCATGTGTTGACCGCTAAACCCACGAGGGCGTCAACCAGCACAACACACGAACTGAACAAACCCACTCCATAGCCCAACATATGTTAGTGTTGGGCGCTCCCCCATCAACAGCACTACCTTCATGGGTGCTTCAAGACGACCCATGAAGACTCCTGCAGTAGTTATACCCGGGACCTGAGTAGTTACGACTTAGGTGTGTTAGGGCCAGAAACAGATGGTCTGGATATCTTCCAGCGGGTAGCTGTCTACCTGATCAACCAGATTTTGGCACCTTCTTTGGGCACTGTTTTTTTTTTGCAGGCGCTGGCACTTTACGGCCCTCCCCAGGGCATGCATGAGGAAGAGGTGGGTATAAGAGGGAGGTGTGATGGGGAAGAGGCAGGTGGGAGGTAGTGAGTGTGGAAGAGTGGTGTAGTTACCTCGCCACTGTCGTCTTCTCTCAGGTGCTCACCACGACTGCCAAGATGGTGGCACTGGTACCACTGTCCCGGATGATGACGTCACAACATGGCCGCCAGCCTCGCTGGGTTGCCGATTGATTCTCCACAACACCTGCTTCAGTATTGACCACCAAACAACGCCAGTTTTAATCATTCTCCCGGCTTGCTGTGCCCTGGGAAAGGACACATAGCTAATCATGTAGAGGATATGTGTCCTGAGGAAGTAATAAAGGCAATGTATCATGCCTGAATTCACGCATCTAGACCTAAGTTCCGCCAGTAATGGGGGAGAAGACAGCTATGAGTTTCAAGGCTTTTAACTCAAAACGGTGTTCCCCGAAGACATACGAAGGTTGAGAGAGAGAGAGGAGGACGCTGGAGACCTGGCCTAGAGGAGACAACCACAGCAAACCAAGAGGAAGAGGAGAGAACGACAAAAAATGACTCGGTAAATATGGTGCCTGGTGTGTGTGTATATATATGTGTATGTGTGTGTGTGTGTGGATGTATGTGTGTATGTGGATGTATGGGGATGTGTGTGTATGTGTGTGTGTGTGTGTGTGTGTGTGTGTGTGTGTGTGTGTGTGTGTGTGTGTGTGTGTGTGTGTGTGTGTGTGTGTGTGTGTGTGGGCCGGAGACACCACGCGCATGGCGGTCTCTACCGTAACGATTTTCTCCTCACATATCTCTCTTACCTTTCATGATTCGATATTTCAGCCCACCTAAAAAAAGTATATAACGAAAAAGGCACCAGGCCCCGCCCCCCGTCCCTCCATCCTTTAAAAAAATCGAGTTGAGGTACAAATTCTGGTCAGCAAAGCCAGTCAACCCACCAGTGTAGACAATCACCCATAGAAATGGAATAACAGTCACCTCACAGACTGGAAGAATCTACAGACTAGAACAGTCTCCTTACAGACTGGAACAGTCTCCTTACAAACTGGAACAGTCTTCTTACAGACTGGAACATTCTCCTTACAGACTGGAACAGTCTCCTTACAGACTGGAACAGTCTCCTTACAGACTGGAACAGATTCCTTACAGACTAGAACAGTCTCTTTACAGACTGGAACAGTCTCCTTACAGACTGGAACAGTCTCCTTACAGACTGGAACAGTCTCCTTACAGACTAGAACATTCTCCTTACAGACTGGAACAGTCTCCTTACAGACTGAAACAGTCTTCTTACAGACTGGAACATTCTCCTTACAGACTGGAACAGTCTCCTTACAGACTGGAACAGTCTCCTTACAGACTGGAACAGATTCCTTACAGACTAGAACAGTCTCTTTACAGACTGGAACAGTCTCCTTACAGACTGGAACAGATTCCTTACAGACTGGAACAGTCTTCTTACAGACTGGAACAATCACCTCGCAGCTAACCCACAATCCCGTGAATGGAACAATGCACACTCTACGAAACTGTGGCTGGAATAACTAACAATACAGTGGCTGGAACAATCCACAACCCACAATAACGTGGATGGAGCACTCAACAACAGCGTGGCTGGAACAATCCATAATAAAGCGGTTGGAACAACCCACAATAGAGTGACTGAAACACCTCAATAATGTCGTGAGAACAAACCATAATAACGTGGATGGAACTCAATAACGTGGCTGGAACAATCCGCAATAACGTTGTTGGAACAACTCAATAACGTGGTTGAAACAACTAACAATAACGTGGTTGGAACAACCCACAATAACGTGGTTGGAACAATCCACAGTAACGTGGCCTGAATCCACAATAACGTGGTTGGAACTAAATACCGTGGTTGGAACAATCCACAATAACGTGGTTTGAACATTTTACAATAACGTTGATGGAACCCACAATACGTAATTGGAACAACTCAACGGGGTTGGAACAACCCACAACATGGTTGGAGCAACTCAATAACGTAGCTGGAACAGCCCACAATAACATAGCTGAAAAAGCCCACAATAACGTGGTTGGAACAACCCACAGTAACGTGCCTGGAAAATTTAAATTTTTCTGCAAATTTAGAAGCAATCTTTAAACGACTCTCCAAATTGTGGGTTTGTGAATTGTTCCAGCCACTGTATTGTGGGTTGTTCCAGCCACTGTATTGTGGGTTGTTCCAGCCACTGTATTGTGGGTTGTTCCATCCACTGTATTGTGGGTTGTTCCATCCACTGTATTGTGGGTTGTTCCATCCACTGTATTGTGGGTTGTTCTATCCACTGTATTGTGTTGTTCCATCCACTGTATTGTGGGTTGTTCCATCCACTGTATTGTGGGTTGTTCCATCCACTGTATTGTGGGTTGTTCCATCCACTGTATTGTGGGTTGTTCCATCCACTGTGTTGTGGGTTGTTCCATCCACTGTGTTGTTCCATCCACTGTGTTGTGGGTTGTTCCATCCACTGTATTGTGGGTTGTTCCATCCACTGTATTGTGAGTTGTTCCATCCACTGTATTGTGGGTTGACCCATCCACTGTATTGTGGGTTCCATCCACTGTACTGTGGGTTGTTCCAGTCACTGTATTGTTGGTTGTTCCAGTCACTGTATTGTAGGTTGTTCCAGTCACTGTATTGTGGGTTGCTCCATCCACTGTATTGTGGGTTGCTCCATCCACTGTATTGTGGGTTGTTCCATCCACTGTATTGTGGGTTCCATCCATTGTATTGTGGGTTGTTCCAGTCACTGTATTGTGGGTTGTTCCATCCACTGTATTGTGGGTTGTTCCATCCACTGTATTGTGGGTTGTTCCATCCACTGTATTGTGGGTTGTTCCATCCACTGTATTGTGGGTTGTTCCATCCACTGTATTGTGGGTTGTTCCATCCACTGTATTGTGGGTTGTTCCATCCACTTATTGTGGGTTGTTCCATCCACTGTATTGTGGGTTGTCAACTGTATTGTGGGTTGTTCCATCCACTGTATGTGGTGTTCCATCACTGTATTGTGGTTGTTCCATCACTGTTGGTTGTTCCAACCACTGTATTGTGGGTTGCTCCATCTACTGTATTGTGGGTTGCTCCATCCACTGTAGTGGGTTGTTCCATCCATTGTATTGTGGGTTGTTCTAGTCACTGTATTGTGGGTTGTTCCAGCCACTGTATTGTGGGTTGTTCCAGCCACTGTATTGTGGGTTGTTCCAGCCACTGTATTGTGGGTTGTTCCAGGAACTGTATTGTGGGTTGTTCCAGCCACTATTGTGGGTTGCTCCAGCCACTGTATTGTGGGTTGTTCCAGCCACTGTATTTGGATTGTTCCAGCCACTGTATTGTGGGTTGTTCCAGCAACTGTATTGTGGGTTGTTCCAGCAACTGTATTGTGGATTGTTCCAGCCACTGTATTGTGGGTTGCTCCAGCCACTATATTATGGGTTGTTCCAGCCACTGTATTGTGGGTTGTTCCAGCCAATGTATTGTGGGTTGTTCCAGCCACTGTATTGTGGGTTGTTCCATCCACTGTATTGTGGGTTGTTCCATCCACTGTATTGTGGGTTGTTCCATCCAACTGTATTGTGGGTTGTTCCATCCACTGTACTGTGGGTTGTTCCAGTCACTGTATTGATGGTTGTTCCAGTCACTGTATTGTTGGTTGTTCCAACCACTGTATTGTGGGTTGCTCCATCCACTGTATTGTGGGTTGCTCCATCCACTGTAGTGGGTTGTTCCATCCATTGTATTGTGGGTTGTTCCAGTCACTGTATCTGTGGGTTGTTCCAGCACTGTATTGTGAGTTGTTCCAGCACTGATTGTGAAGTTGTTCCAGCCACTTTATTGTGGGTTGTCTCCAGGTGTGGGTCAGCCACTGATTGTGGGTTGCTCCAGCCACTGTATTGTGGGTTGTTCTTGCCACTGTATTTGTATTGTTCCAGCCACTGTATTGTGGGTTGTTCCAGCAACTGTATTGTAGGTTGTTCCAGCAACTGTATTGTGGATTGTTCCAGCCACTGTATTGTGGGTTGCTCCAGCCACTATATTATGGGTTGTTCCAGCCACTGTATTGTGGGTTGTTCCAGCCAATGTGTTGTGGGTTGTTTCAGCCACTGTATTGTGGGTTGTTCCATCCACTGTATTGTGGGTTGTTCCATCCACTGTATTGTGGGTTGTTCCATCCACTGTATTGTGGGTTGTTCCATCCACTGTATTGTGTTGTTCCATCCACTGTATTGTGGGTTGTTTCAGCCACTGTATTGTGGGTTGTTCCAGCCACTGTATTGTGGCTTGCTCCATCCACTGTATTGTAGGTTGTTCCATCCACTGTATTGTGGGTTATTCCATCCACTGTACTGTGGGTTGTTCCATCCACTGTACTGTGGGTTGTTCCAGTCACTGTATTGTTAGTTGTTAAAGTCACTATTGTAATTGTTCAACCATTTTTGTTGCTCCATCCACTGTATTGTGGGTTGTTCCATCCACTGTATTGTGGGTTGTTTCAGCCACTGTTTGTGGGTTGCTCCATCCACTGTATTGTGGGTTGTTCCATCCACTGTATTGTGGGTTGTTCCATCCAATGTATTGTGGGTTGTTCCATCCAATGTATTGTGGGTTGTTCCATCCAATGTATTGTGGGTTGTTTCATCCAATGTATTGTGGGTTGTTCCATCCACTGTACTGTGGGTTGTTCCAGTCACTGTATTGTGGGTTGTTCCAGCCACTGTATTGTGGGTTGTTCCAGCCACTGTATTGTGGGTTGCTCCATCCACTGTATTGTGGGTTGCTCCATCCACTGTATGGTGGTTTGTTCCATCCACTGTATTGTGGGTTGTTCCAGCCACTGTATTGTGGGTTGTTCCACCCACTATTGTGGGTTGCTCCAGCCACTGTGGTTTCCAGATGGGTTGTTCCAGCCACTGTATTTAGGTTGTTCCAGCCACTGTATTGTGGGTTGTTCGCAATCCTGTATTGGATTTATTCCACCACTGTATTGTGGGTTGCTCCGACTATTTTGGTTTTCCACCACTGTATTGGGGTTGTTCCACCACTGTTTGTGGGTTGTTCGCCACTGTATTGTGGGTTGTTCAGCCACTGTATGGGTTGTTCCACCCTGATTGAGGTTGTTCACCACTGTATTGGGGTTTTCCACCATTGTATTTGGTTTTCCACCACTGTATTGTGGGTTGTTCAGTAACTGTATTGTGGGTTGTTCAGCACTATTGTGATTGTTCACCATTATTTGGTTGCTCACCATTTGGTTGTTCCACCACTGTATTGTGGGTTGTTCACACTTATTGTGGGTTGTTCACCACTTTTGTGGATTGTTCCCACTATTGTGGGTTGTTCACCACTTATTGTGGTTTTCCACCACTGTATTGTGGTTATTCCACCACTTATTGTGGGTTTTCACCACTATATTGTGGGTTGTTCCAGCCACTATATTGTGGATTGTTCCAGCCACTATTGTGGGTTGTTCCAGCCACTGTATTGTGGGTTGTTCCAGCCACTATATTGTGGGTTATTCCAGCCACTATATTGTGGGTTGTTCCAGCCACTATATTGTGGGTTGTTCCAGCCACTATATTGTGGGTTGTTCCAGTCACTATATTGTGGGTTGTTCCAGCCACTGTATTGTGGGTTGTTCCAGCCACTATATTGTGGAATTCCAGCCACTATATTGTGGGTTATTCCAGCCACTATATTGTGGGTTGTTCCAGCCACTATATTGTGGGTTGTTCCAGCCACTATATTGTGGGTTGTTCCAGTCACTATATTGTGGGTTGTTCCAGCCACTGTATTGTGGGTTGTTCCAGCCACTGTATTGTGGAATTCCAGCCACTATATTGTGGGTTATTCCAGCCACTGTATTGTGGGTTGTTCCAGCCACTGTATTATAGGTTGTTCCAGCCACTGTATTATGGGTTAGGATGATCGGTAATCCTACTTTCGGTAATTTTATTTCCGTTAATCTGACTTCCGGTAATTTGACTCCCGGTAATCTGATTTCCAGTAATTTAACATCCTGTAATCTGACTTCCGTTAATCTGACTTTCGGTAACTTGACTTCCTGTACTCTGACTTCCGGTATGTGCGGTACACATCCGGGTTCTCGCGCTCCTGGTATTGAATCACTTCAGACAGAGAGCCACTCAAGTTTCCTAGTAATGCTTGAAAAACCTCAAAACATACATGTAAGTACTGGGAACCTTCATGAATTTTTTTTCTCTGAGTAAATATTAGTATTTTGCCTTTTTTTCTGTAAAATGTGGTTCAGAGGAGTTTTGCTCGCCGTGTACCTCAACAAGAGCAAGTAAACAAGTGAACGGGACTCACTACTCAGAGATCCTTGACGAAGGGGGGTTGAAAGTCTATCGTCTATACGAAGGTCACTACGGCTGTATATTACCTGTTCACCATCAGTCGAGAATACTTTCATTCCTAAAATAGGGTTTAGTCTCATCACATATACACTGATACATACACAGCGCTTGGTGTATATATTACGTTGCTTACTCAGGAAATAGGATATGTGTTTCCTGACGCGGGTTTTATTCATATGACCCGCAGCTGGAACTTTTTAGTCATTTGATCGAAGCCTTCCGCTGGCTTACTACTCCACCTCGTTACACATCAGTCATAATTATTTAATTTATTAGTATTGGGTGTCACGTATTCATGTTTAGTAGTGAGGAGCACGTCAAGTGAAGTGACCGAGGCATCAAACGTGGAAGATCCCGGAATGTTGATATGAGAATTGAGGTGTACAAGACCGTCAGCCTGAACACAGAAGTGATTAAACAGAGGTGGAACAACTAGGGGGAGAATGCTGAGGTGATCAGTCTCTCAGCCTTAAGCAGAGGAAGGAGGCCACAGACTAATAAACTGGCAGCAAAAGCGAGGTGTAGCAGGCTGGAGGTTACTTCATAGGTGAGCGGGGCCCATCTATTCTTAAGGCATTCTATGTTAAAAATTCCTTTGCTCCTTTGCCAGTAGTAAGTGGTGAGACGTAGCTGCTACAGAAACTATTCCTCAGAGCAAAGGAATTTTTAACATAGAATGCATAGAAAACTTGTTTTTCTTTTTTAGGTCACCCTTAAGTATGTACATATATATATACTTGAGGGTGACCTAAAAAAGAAAAACAAGTTTTTCTTTTTGGGTCACCCTCGTGTTCACAAATTTCCAACCAATTAAATTCGTACCTTATAATCTACTACTAATTCTTGCCTCTCTTTAGATGCCAATTTGTACATGCAAATGCCTTTTACACGCCGTGATTTACAAGATTAATTTTCACATTTACAGGCTAAAACTCGACGTTTACAAATAAAACACTGAGCCTGTTAACACTCATCTTGGGATTTACAAACCTCAGAATTTACAAGTCTTGGGATTTTAAACAAAAGTTACGTATCTTGATTTACAGGTATACTGTTATTTACACGTCTTGGGATTTACGTGCTTATATGATTTAAAATCCTCGTGATTTACAACAAAATTTGTGATTCAGAAGCCTCGTGAATCACAAGGCAGGTGATTTACATGCCCTGTGATTTATAAATCTTATGATTTACAAGTCTAGCGATTTACAACATTAGATCAGAGATTACAGTTTAGTACTATACTTAAACTGAATCTTCCTCACTACGCACTGTACTGGTAGTGTTGTGTACTGGAAGTGTTGTGTACTGGTAGTGTTGTGTACTGTTAGTGTTGTATACTGGTAGTGTTGTGTACTGGTAGTGTTGTGTACTGGTAGTGTTGTGTACTGGTAGTGTTGTGTACTGGTAGTGTTGTGTACTGGTAGTGTTGTGTACTGGTAGTGTTGTGTACTGGTAGTGTTGTGTACTGGTAGTGTTGTGTACTGGTAGTGTTGTGTACTGGTAGTGTTGTGTACTGGTAGTGTTGTGTACTGGTAGTGTTGTGTACTGGTAGTGTTGTGTACTGGTAGTGTTGTGTACTGGTAGTGTTGTGTACTGGTAGTGTTGTGTACTGGTAGTGTTGTGTACTGGTAGTGTTGTGTACTGGTAGTGTTGTGTACTGGTAGTGTTGTGTACTGGTAGTGTTGTGTACTGGTAGTGTTGTGTACTGGTAGTGTTGTGTACTGGTAGTGTTGTGTACTGGTAGTGTTGTGTACTGGTAGTGTTGTGTACTGGTAGTGTTGTGTACTGGTAGTGTTGTGTACTGGTAGTGTTGTGTACTGGTAGTGTTGTGTACTGGTAGTGTTGTGTACTGGTAGTGTTGTGTACTGTAGTGTTGTTACTGGTAGTGTTGTGTACTGGTAGTGTTGTGTACTGTTAGTGTTGTGTACTGGTAGTGTTGTGTACTGTTATGTTGTTACGGTAGTGTTGTGTACTGGTAGTGTTGTGTACTGGTAGTGTTGTGTACTGGTAGTGTTGTGTACTGGTAGTGTTGTGTACTGTAGTGTTGTGTACTTATGTGTACGGTATGTTGTGTACTGGTAGTGTTGTGTACTGATAGTGTTGTGTACTGTTAGTGTTGTGTACTGGTAGTGTTGTGTACTGTTAGTGTTGTGTACTGGTAGTGTTGTGTACTGGTAGTGTTGTGTACTGGTAGTGTTGTGTACTGGTAGTGTTGTGTACTGATAGTGTTGTGTACTGTTAGTGTTGTGTACTGGTAGTGTTGTGTACTGTTAGTGTTGGGTACTGGTAGTGTTGTGTACTGGTAGTGTTGTGTACTGATAGAAAGTTGGGTAGTGGAAGTGTTGTGTTCTGGTAGAGAGTTGTGTACTGGTAGGGAGCCACAAAGCACTAATCACCTCGTTACACCGCCAGGGTGTAGTACACTCTTATGCAAAACTTCACTAATTACCCTCAGACTCCTTTTCAAACCTTGTTAATTACTCTCCATGGATTTATCTTAAATTATGAGAGAGAGAGAGAGAGAGAGAGAGAGAGAGAGAGAGAGAGAGAGAGAGAGAGAGAGAGAGAGAGAGAGAGAGAGAGAGAGAGAGAGTGTGTCAATGGCATTTGTTTCCTGTTGGTAGGAGTAGAGGAAGAACTTTTGGCATCTTCTTGGCTCCCTAATCAGCATCTTGGCAGCCTCCTGGCACCATCTTAAGGAGAAGGCAACCCATATCCAAGATGCTGTGTCTGAGGAGGTTTATACAGTGACCTTCCGTGGTTGCTGTGTCCGTGGCTGCTGTGTGCGTGGCTACTGTGTGCGTGGCTACTGTGTGCGTGGCTACTGTGTCCGTGGCTGTTGTATCCGTGGCTGCTGTGTCCGTAGCTGCTGTGTCCGTAACCGCTATTTCGGTAGCCCTTGTGTCCGTGGCTGCTGTATATGTGGCTGCTGTGTCCGTAGCCGCTATTTCGGTGGCCCTTGTGTCCGTGGCTGCTGTGTCCGTGGCAGGTCTGTCCGTGGGTTGCCTTAATCCATATATTTCAATATACAATATTCCGACAAATTCAATATAGTATTTCAAAATATCCTAATTATATTTCAGAACATTTCATTACATTTAAAATATCTAGATACATTTCAATGTACTCCAAAAACATCTACTATACATATCGATATATTTCAACATTAAAGGAAGTAGGTGGGTAGACAGCAGCCTCCCAGGGAAGGTACCTAACTACTGTCCTGCCGAGTGTGAAAACGCGGGACAACATGTACGTCTTGCAAGTTTCTATTTACACTTGGGTCACACATACATGTACACACATTACGTACGTACACACACCCGGCTGGGTTTTCTTCTATTTTCTTACTAGTTCTTGTTCTTGTTTTATCTCCATGGGGAAGTGGAACAGAATTCTTCCTCCGTAAGCCATGCGTGTCGTAAGAGGCGGCTAAAATGCCGGGAGCAAGGGGCTAGTAACCCCCTTCTCCTGTATACATTACTAAATGTAAAAAAAGAGAAACTTCCGTTTTTCTTTTTGGGTCGCCCGCCTCGGTGGGATATGGCCGGTGCGTTGATTTTTTTTTTATTTGAACATATCTACAAATATTTCAGTATATTTCAAAATATCTAGATATATTTCAACATATCTAGATATATTTCAAAATATCTAAATACGTTTCAAAATATCTAGATATATTTCAGTATAGTTCAACATATCTAGATATATTTCATAATATCTAAATATATTTTAGTATATTTCAACATATCTAGATATATTTCAAAATATCTAAATACAATTCAACATATCTAAATATATTTCAACATATATAGATATACTATATCAAAATATCTAGATATATTTCAAAACATTTCGACATACTTCAAAATATCTTAATATATATTTCAATACATTTCACTATATTTCAATATATTGCAGCTTAAGAGCCAAGACGGGAGTGGGGAAACAAACACAAATATATTCATGGGCAGGGAATAAAAGGAAGATGTTAAAGTTACCGTTTTTCCCTTCCATCCCGTCTTTTTTCCTGACCTGGATTACTTTCTTCCCTTCCATCCCGTCTTTTTCCCTGACCTGGATTACTTTTTTTTCCTTCCATCCCATCTTAACCTGACCTGGGTTACTACCCCCCTCGTGTTTCCCCCTGACCTTCGTTTTTTCCTCTCTGTTGTTCTTAATTACATTGTCTTCTGTTGCTGTTTTTTTTTTTTTGCATATTCCTCTGTTCTGTTGTTGTTTTTGTTTTCATTTTCTGTTCCTGATGTTCTTGATTATATATTCCTGAACCTGGTGACACTAGAGGACTGAAGGAACTGAACCTGGTGACACTAGAGGACTGAAGGAACTGAACCTGGTGACACTAGAGGACTGAAGGAACTGAACCTGGTGACACTAGAGGACTGAGGTAACTGAACCTGGTGACACTAGAGGACTGAGGGAACTGAACCTGGTGACACTAGAGGACTGAGGGAACTGAACCTGGTGACACTAGAGGACTGAAGGAACTGAACCTTGTGACACTAGAGGACTGAGGGTTAGGTGACTGAAGGACTGAACCTGGTGACTGAAGGAACTGAACCTGGTGACACTAGAGGACTGAAGGAACTGAACCTGGTGACACTAGAAGACTGAAGGAACTGAACCTGGTGACACTAGAGGACTGAAGGAACTGAACCTGGTGACACTAGAAGACTGAAGGAACTGAACCTAGTGACACTAGAGGACTGAAGGAACTGAACCTGGTGACACTAGAGGACTGAAGGAACTGAACCTGGTGACACTAGAGGACTGAAGTAACTGAACCTGGTGACACTAGAGGACTGAGGGAACTGAACCTGGTGACACTAGAGGACTGAAGGAACTGATCCTGGTGACACTAGAGGACTGAAGGAACTGAACCTGGTGACACTAGAGGACTGAAGGAACTGAACCTGGTAACACTAGAGGACTGAAGGAACTGAACCTGGTGACACTAGAGGACTGAAGGAACTGAACCTGGTGACACTAGAAGACTGAAGGAACTGAACCTGGTGACAATAGAGGACTGAAGGAACTGAACCTGGTGACACTAGAGGACTGAAGGAAATGAACCTGGTGACACTAGAGGACTGAGGGAACTGAACCTGGTGACACTAGAGGACTGAAGGAACTGAACCTGGTGACACTAGAAGACTGAGGGAACTGAACCTGGTGACACTAGAGGACTGAAGGAACTGAACCTGATGACACTAGAGGACTGAAGGAACTGAACCTGGTGACACTAGAGGACTGAAGGAACTGAACCTGGTGACACTAGAGGACTGAAGGAACTGAACCTGGTGACACTAGAGGACTGAAGGAACTGAACCTGGTGACACTAGAGGACTGAGGGAATTGAACCTGGTGACACTAGAGGACTGAAGGAACTGAACCTGGTGACACTAGAGAACTGAAGGAACTGAACCTGGTGACACTAGAGAACTGAGGGAACTGAACCTGGTGACACTAGAAGACTGAAGGAACTGAACCTGGTGACACTAGAGGACTGAAGGAACTGAACCTGGTGACACTAGAGGACTGAAGGAACTGAACCTGGTGACACTAGAGGACTGAAGGAACTGAACCTGGTGACACTTGAGGACTGAAGGAACTGAACCTGGTGACACTAGAAGACTGAAGGGACTGAACCTGGTGACACTAGAAGACTGAAGGGACTGAACCTGGTGACACTAGAAGACTGAAGGAACTGAACCTGGTGACACTAGAGGACTGAAGGAACTGAACCTGGTGACACTAGAGGACTGAAGGAACTGAACCTGGTTACACTAGAGGACTGAGGGAACTGAACCTGGTGACACTAGAGGACTGAAGGAACTGAACCTGGTGACACTAGAGGACTGAGGGAACTGAACCTGGTGACACTAGAGGACTGAAGGAACTGAACCTGGTTACACTAGAAGACTGAAGGAACTGAACCTGGTGACACTAGAAGACTGAAGGAACTGAACCTGGTGACACTAGAGGACTGAAGGAACTGAACCTGGTTACACTAGAGGACTGAGGGAACTGAACCTGGTGACACTAGAGGACTGGAGGACCAGGGGTAACATGATAACGACGTACACGATACTCCTAGAGATACTGATAGGGTGGACAGGAACCATGTTGTTCGAGAGGCGGGAAATAGGTACACGAGAGCACAGTCCAGTTAAAACACACATAGATGAATCATAAGGATGTTAAGAACTATTTCTTCGGCCTCGGAGTGGTCAGGAAGTGGAACGACCTGAACAGCAAAGTGGCAGAGACAGGATCCATCCATAGCTATAACAATAGGTATAATTGGACTAAGTAGCCAGGAGAGAATACAAATAGGTGAGTACATACAAGTAAGCAGGCCAAGGGTTTATCAACAAGTGCCTCTGATAAACGGTAACATACACACATAGCTTTAAGACGAGGAATGATAAAGCTCATGGAGCAGGGAGAGAGAGGGAGGACCTAGTAGCGATCAGTGAAGAGACGGGGCCAGGAGCTGAGTCTCGACCCCTGCAACCACAAATAGGTGAGTACACTCAGATGCACAAGCACACACGCAAGTTCCATGCACAGCTTTAAGAATATGTATGATAAGGCTCTAGGAGAGGGGAAAGTGACTTAGTATCGACCAGTGAATAGGCGGGGCCCAGAGCTATGACTCGACACCTGCACATATAGGTGAGTACACAGATACACTTGTACACATATACGCACACTATGATGGACTAAAATTTTGTGAGAGAAACACCGTGGGAACAGAAACTGGAGGGCAAAACTGTACAAATTTTTGCTTTGAAAAGAGCCAAAGAAAACAATTGTACCAAGCATGAAGAAAAAGAAACAAGGAAAACAGAGAAAATCCATGATTCAGTCAGGAAAGCAGAGAGAACAAGGATGGGGGAACAAGAGAACCTGGAAGAAATATTGAGCAAATCCAACAACAGAGGACTGGGAATCAAGCGGGACAGACAGAAATGAATATGTGAGAAGAATCTAACACAAAGTGGGAGTTGTCACAGTTGCTTTTTGCTGATGACACTATTCTTTTGGGGAATTCTAAAGGGAAATTGCAAAGATTGGTGAACGAGTTTGGAAGGGTATGTAACAGAAGGAAATTAAAAGTGAACATAGGAAAGAGCAAGATGATGATAATAATAAAAAAATTAGTTAATGAAAGGTTGGATATCAGATTGGAGGGAGGAAGTGAATATATTCAGATATTTGGGTTTATGAAAGACGAGGTGAATCATTAAATTGATGAGGGGAAAATGGTGAGTGGAGCAGTGAGGAGTCTGTGGAGACAAGAACATGGAAGCAAAGAGGGGAACGAATGAGAGTATAGTGGTACCAACGCACTTATATGGGTGTGAAGCATGGGTGATGAATGTTGCAACAAAGAGAAGGCTGGAGACAGTAGTGATGTCGTGTCTGAAGGTAATGTATAGTGTGAATATAATGCAGAGAATTCATAGCTTGGAGATTAGGAGGAGGTGCGGGGTTACTAAAAGTATTATCCAGGGGGCTGAGGAAGAGTTGTTGAGGTTGTTCAGATATTTAGAGAGGATGGAAGAAAATAGAATGACTTGGAGGGCATATAAATTTGTAGTGGAAGGAAGGCGGGGTAGGGGTCGTCCTTGGAAAGGTTGGAGGGAGGGGGTAAAGGAGGTTTTGTGTGCGAGGGGCTTGGACTTCCAGCAAGCGTGCGTGAGCGTGTTAGATAAGAGCGAGTGGAGACGAATGTTTTTTTAATAACATGAAGTGTTGTTGGAGTGTGAGCAAAGTAACATTTATGAAGGGATTAAGGAAAACCGGCAGGCCGGACTTGAGTCCTGGAGTACAGTGCCGGCACTCTGAAGGAGAGATGTTAATGTTGCAGTTTTATAACTGTAGTGTAGGCACGCCTCTTGCAGGACAGTGATGGAGTGAATGATGATGAAAGTGTTTCTTCTTTTTCGGGTCACCCTACCTTGGTGGGAAACGGCCAATGTGTTAATGAAAAAAAAACAGAAGGGAAGATGAAAGACATTTTAAAAATGATGTAGTATCAAAAGTCAAAAAAAAAAAAAGTTACTGTACAACCACGTAAGAAAAAACGACTGTGTAGGAACAAGTGATGATGCTGAAGACAGAGTGATGATGCTGAAGACAGAGTGATGATGCTGAAGACAGTGATGATGCTGAAGACAGAGTGATGATGCTGAAGACAGAGTGATGATGCTGAAGACAGTGATGATGCTGAAGACAGTGATGATGCTGAAGACAGTGATGATGCTGAAGACAGAGTGATGATGCTGAAGACAGAGTGATGATGCTGAAGACAGAGTGATGATGCTGAAGACAGAGTGATGATGCTGAAGACAGAGTGATGATGCTGAAGACAGAGTGATGATGCTGAAGACAGAGTGATGATGCTGAAGACAGAGTGATGATGCTGAAGACAGAGTGATGATGCTGAAGACAGTGATGATGCTGAAGACAGAGTGATGATGCTGAAGACAGAGTGATGATGCTGAAGACAGAGTGATGATGTTGAAGACAGAGTGATGATGCTGAATACAGAGTGATGATGCTGAAGACAGAGTGATGATGTTGAAGACAGTGATGATGCTGAAGACAGAGTGATGATGCTGAAGACAGTGATGATGTTGAAGACAGAGTGATGATGCTGAAGACAGTGATGATGTTGAAGACAGAGTGATGATGCTGAAGACAGAGTGATGATGCTGAAGACAGAGTGATGATGTTGAAGACAGAGTGATGATGTTGAAGACAGAGTGATGATGCTGAAGACAGTGATGATGCTGAAGACAGAGTGATGATGCTGAAGACAGTGATGATGCTGAAGACAGAGTGATGATGCTGAAGACAGAGTGATGATGCTGAAGACAGAGTGATGATGCTGAAGACAGAGGCGCGCTGACACACAAGTATAAGAAGAGCTTAGTAAAACAATGAAAGATGTCGTTATGTAAGACAGTGGAGAGTTAGACCAGGTCATCAGGTACTAGTTAGACCAGGTCATCAGGTACTAGTTAGACCAGGTCATCAGGTACTAGTTAGACCAGGTCATCAGGTACTAGTTAGACCAGGTCATCAGGTACTAGTTAGACCAGGTCATCAGGTACTAGTTAGACCAGGTCATCAGGTACTAGTTAGACCAGGTCATCAGGTACTAGTTAGACTAGGTCATCAGGTAGTAGTTAGACCAGGTCATCAGATAGTAGTTAGACCAGGTCATCAGGTACTAGTTAGACCAGGTCATCTGGTACTAGTTAGACCAGGTCATCAGGTAGTAGTTAGACCAGGTCATCAGATAGTAGTTAGACCAGGTCATCAGGTACTAGTTAGACCAGGTCATCAGGTACTAGTTAGACCAGGTCATCAGGTACTAGTTAGACCAGGTCATCAGGTACTAGTTAGACTAGGTCCTCAGGTAGTAGTTAGACCAGGTCATCAGATAGTAGTTAGACCAGGTCATCAGGTACTAGTTAGACCAGGTCATCAGGTACTAGTTAGACCAGGTCATCAGGTACTAGTTAGACCAGGTCATCAGGTACTAGTTAGACCAGGTCATCAGGTAGTAGTTAGACCAGGTCATCAGGTACTAGTTAGACCAGGTCATCAGGTACTAGTTAGACCAGGTCATCAGGTACTAGTTAGACCAGGTCATCAGGTAGTAGTTAGACCAGGTCATCAGGTACTAGTTAGACCAGGTCATCAGGTACTAGTTAGACCAGGTCATCAGGTACTAGTTAGACCAGGTCATCAGGTACTAGTTAGACCAGGTCATCAGGTATTAGTTAGACCAGGTCATCAGGTACTAGTTAGACCAGGTCATCAGGTACTAGTTAGACCAGGTCATCAGGTACTAGTTAGACCAGGTCATCAGGTACTAGTTAGACCAGGTCATCAGGTACTAGTTAGACCAGGTCATCAGGTACTAGTTAGACCAGATCATCAGGTACTAGTTAGGCCAGGTCATCAGGTACTAGTTAGACCTGGTCATCAGGTAGTAGTTAGACCAGGTCATCAGGTACTAGTTAGATTAGGTCATCAGGTACTTGTTAGACCAGGTCATCAGGTACTAGTTAGACCAGGTCATCAGGTACTAGTTAGACCAGGTCATCAGGTAGTAGTTAGACCAGGTCATCAGGTACTAGTTAAACCAGGTCATCAGGTAGTACTTAGACCAGGTCATCAAGTAGTAGTTAGACCAGGTCATCAGGTACTAGTTAGACCAGGTCATCAGGTACTAGTTAGACCAGGTCATCAAGTACTAGTTAGACCAGGTCATCAAGTACTAGTTAGACCAGGTCATCAGGTACTAGTTAGACCAGGTCATCAGGTACTAGTTAGACCAGGTCATCAGGTACTAGTTAGACCAGGTCATCAGGTACTAGTTAGCCCAGGTCATCAAGTACTAGTTAGACCAGGTCATCAGGTACTAGTTAGACCAGGTCATCAGGTACTAGTTAGACCAGGTCATCAGGTACTAGTTAGACCAGGTCATCAAGTACTAGTTAGACCAGGTCATCAAGTACTAGTTAGACCAGGTCATCAGGTACTAGTTAGACCAGGTCATCAGGTACTAGTTAGACCAGGTCATCAGGTACTAGAAAACATCACAACAAAAGTGATGAGAGAGAAGCACCTGAAGCACTGTGTGCTCCACCAGTGCTGAGAGAAGCACCTGAAGCACTGTGCTCCACCAGTGCTGAGAGAAGCACCTGAAGCACTGTGCTCCACCAGTGCTGAGAGAAGCACCTGAAGCACTGTGTGCTCCACCAGTGCTGAGAGAAGCACCTGAAGCACTGTGTGCTCCACCAGTGCTGAGAGAAGCACCTGAAGCACTGTGTGCTCCACCAGTGCTGAGAGAAGCACCTGAAGCATTGTGTGCTCCACTAGTGCTGAGAGAAGCACCTGAAGCACTGTGTGCTCCACCAGTGCTGAGAGAAGCACCTGAAGCACTGTGCTCCACCAGTGCTGAGAAGCACCTGAAGCACTATGTGCTCCACCAGTGCTGAGAGAAGCACCTGAAGCACTATGTGCTCCACCAGTGCTGAGAGAAGCACCTGAAGCACTGTGCTCCACCAGTGCTGAGAGAAGCACCTGAAGCATTGTGTGCTCCACCAGTGCTGAGAGAAGCACCTGAAGCATTGTGTGCGCCACCAGTGCTGAGAGAAGCACCTGAAGCATTGTGTGCTCCACCAGTGCTGAGAGAAGCACCTGAAGCACTGTGTGCTCCACCAGTGCTGAGAGAAGCACCTGAAGCACTGTGCTCCACCAGTGCTGAGAGAAGCACCTGAAGCACTGTGCTCCACCAGTGCTGAGAGAAGCACCTGAAGCACTGTGTGCTCCACCAGTGCTGAGAGAAGCACCTGAAGCACTATGTGCTCCACCAGTGCTGAGAGCACCTGAGCACTGTGCCCACCAGTGCTGAGAGAAGCACCTGAAGCATTGTGTGTTCCACCAGTGCTGAGAGAAGCACCTGAAGCATTGTGTGTTCCACCAGTGCTGAGAGAAGCACCTGAAGCATTGTGTGCTCCACCAGTGCTGAGAGAAGCACCTGAAGCACTATGTGCTCCACCAGTGCTGAGAGAAGCACCTGAAGCACTGTGTGCTCCACCAGTGCTGAGAGAAGCACCTGAAGCACTGTGCTCCACCAGTGCTGAGAAGCACCTGAAGCATTGTGTGCTCCACCAGTGCTGAGAGAAGCACCTGAAGCATTGTGTGCTCCACCAGTGCTGAGAGAAGCACCTAAAGCACTATGTGCTCCACCAGTGCTGAGAGAAGCACCTGAAGCACTGTGCTCCACCAGTGCTGAGAGAAGCACCTGAAGCACTGTGCTCCACCAGTGCTGAGAGAAGCACCTGAAGCACTGTGTGCTCCACCAGTGCTGAGAGAAGCACCTGAAGCACTGTGCTCCACCAGTGCTGAGAGAAGCACCTGAAGCACTGTGTGCTCCACCAGTGCTGAGAAGCACCTGAAGCACTATGTGCTCCACCAGTGCTGAGAGAAGCACCTGAAGTACTGTGTGCTCCACCATTGCTGAGAGAAGCACTGTGTGCTCCACCAGTGCTGAGAGAAGCACTGTGTCCACCATGTGAGGAAGACTTGTGCTCCACCAGTGCTGAAGCACTGTGTCCCACCAGTGCTGAGAAGCACCAGGTGCTCAACAGTGCTGAGATAGCCCTGAAGCACTGTGGCCCACCATGGAGGAAGCACTGTTGTGCCCACCAGTGCTGAGATAGCACTGAGCACTGTGCTCACCAGTCTGAGAGAGCACTCGAAGCACTGTGTGCACCAGTGCTAGAGAGCACCTGAGCATTGCTCCACCAGTGCTGAGAAGCACCTGAAGCCTATGGCTCACCAGTGCTGAGAAGACTAGCACCAGGCCCCACCAGTGCTGAGAAGCACTGTAGACTATGTGCTCCACCAGTACTAGAGAAGCATCCAAGATATTTGACCAGTGCTGAGAGAAGCACCTAAGCATGTGTCAGTTAGAAGTCATCGAAGCACTGTGTCCACCAGGCTAGAGACCCTGAGCACTGTCTCACCAGTGCTGGAAGAGCACCGAGCACTGTGTCTCCACCAGTGCTGAGAGAAGCACCTGAAGCACTGTGTGCTCCACCAGTGCTGAGAGAAGCACCTGAAGCACTGTGCTCCACCAGTGCTGAGAGAAGCACCTGAAGCACTGTGCTCCACCAGTGCTGAGAGAAGCACCTGAAGCATTGTGTGTTCCACCAGTGCTGAGAGAAGCACCTGAAGCACTTGTGCTCCACCAGTGCTGAGAGAAGCACCTGAAGCACTTGTGCTCCACCAGTGCTGAGAGAAGCACCTGAAGCACTTGTGCTCCACCAGTGCTGAGAGAAGCACCTGAAGCACTGTGTGCTCCACCAGTGCTGAGAGAGCACCTGAAGCACTGTGCTCCACCAGTGCTGAGAAGCACCTGAAGCATTGTGCTCCACCAGTGCTGAGAGAAGCACCTGAAGCATTGTGCTCCACCAGTGCTGAGAGAAGCACCTGAAGCACTTGTGCTCCACCAGTGCTGAGAGAAGCACCTGAAGCATTGTGCTCCACCAGTGCTGAGAGAAGCACCTGAAGCATTGTGTCCCACCAGTGCTGAGAGAAGCACCTGAAGCATTGTGTGCTCCACCAGTGCTGAGAGAAGCACCTGAAGCACTGTGCTCCACCAGTGCTGAGAGAAGCACCTGAAGCACTGTGCTCCACCAGTGCTGAGAAGCACCTGAAGCACTGTGCTCCACCAGTGCTGAGAGAAGCACCTGAAGCACTGTGTGCTCCACCAGTGCTGAGAGAAGCACCTGAAGCACTTGTGCTCCACCAGTGCTGAGAAGCACCTGAAGCACTGTGTGCTCCACCAGTGCTGAGAGAAGCACCTGAAGCATTGTGTGTCCACCAGTGCTGAGAGAAGCACTGAGCATTGTGTCCACCAGTGCTGAGAGAAGCACCGAAGCATTGTGTGCTCCACCAGTGCTGAGAGAAGCACCTGAAGCATTGTGCTCCACCATGCTGAGAGACACCTAGCACTGTGTGCTCCACCAGTGCTAGAGCACGAAGCACTGTGCTCCACCAGTGCTGAGAAGCACCTGAAGCATGTGTGCTCCACCAGTGCTGAGAGAAGCACCTGAAGCATTGTGTGCTCCACCAGTGCTGAGAGAAGCACCTGAAGCACTTGTGCTCCACCAGTGCTGAAGAGCCACCTGAAGCACTGTGTGCTCCACCAGTGCTGAGAAGCACCTGAAGCACTTGTGCTCCACCAGTGCTGAGAGAAGCACCTGAAGCACTGTGCTCCACCATGCTGAGAACACCTGAAGCACTGTGTGCTCCACCAGTGCTGAGAAGCACCTGGATTGTGCTCCACCAGTGCTGAGAAGCAGAAGACTGTGTGCTCCACCATTGCTGAGAGAAGCACTGTGTGCTCCACCAGTGCTGAGAGAAGCACTGTGTGCTCCACCAGTGCTGAGAGAAGCATGCTCCCAGTGCTGAGAGCACTGTGTGCTCCAGTGCTGAGAACACTGTGCTCCACAGTGAGAAGCCCTGAAGCACTGTTGCTCCACCAGTGCTGAGAGAAGCACCTGAACATGTGTGCTCCACCAGTGCTGAGAGAAGCACCTGAAGCACTGTGTGCTCCACGCAGCATGCTGACAGGAAGCACCTGAAGCACTATGTGCTCCACCAGTGCTGAGAGAAGCACCTGAAGCACTATGTGCTCCACCAGTGCTGAGAAGCACCTGAAGCACTGTGCTCCACCAGTGCTGAGAGAAGCACCTGAAGCATTGTGTGTTACACCAGTGCTGAGAGAAGCACCTGAAGCATTGTGTGCTCCACCAGTGCTGAGAGAAGCACCTGAAGCACTATGTGCTCCACCAGTGCTGAGAGAAGCACCTGAAGCACTGTGTGCTCCACCAGTGCTGAGAGAAGCACCTGAAGCACTGTGCTCCACCAGTGCTGAGAGAAGCACCTGAAGCATTGTGTGCTCCACCAGTGCTGAGAGAAGCACCTGAAGCATTGTGTGCTCCACCAGTGCTGAGAGAAGCACCTAAAGTACTATGTGCTCCACCAGTGCTGAGAGAAGCACCTGAAGCACTGTGTGCTCCACCAGTGCTGAGAGAAGCACCTGAAGCACTGTGCTCCACCAGTGCTGAGAGAAGCACCTGAAGCACTGTGTGCTCCACCAGTGCTGAGAGAAGCACCTGAAGCACTGTGCTCCACCAGTGCTGAGAGAAGCACCTGAAGCACTGTGTGCTCCACCAGTGCTGAGAAGCACCTGAAGCACTATGTGCTCCACCAGTGCTGAGAGAAGCACTGTGTGCTCCACCAGTGCTGAGAGAAGCACTGTGTGCTCCACCAGTGCTGAGAGAAGCACTGTGTGCTCCACCAGTGCTGAGAGAAGCACTGTGTGCTCCAACAGTGCTGAGATAAGCCCCTGAAGCACTATGTGCTCCAGTAACAAACATATAAAACAATCTCTCCAATTAGAACAGGTACCAGAAAATTAAAAAGAAAATCAAATGTGGTTACCCATCTATAAAAGGGGGAGAGAGACAAGAGACAGTGAACTACTGGTCAGTATCTCTAACAGGCAATACAGTCTAAAGCTTTGCAGAAGATCGTAAGGAAATACAATGATTCCTCGGATTTCGTACAGCTTCCAATTCGAACAATTATGTAAGTGTATTTTTGTAAGTGCTTTTATAAGTATATTTTTGGGGGTCTGAAACGAACTAATCTAATTTACAATCGTCCTTATGGGAACAAATTCGTTCGGTAACGGCACTCAAACAGCATTCTGAAAGGAATTATTGACGAAATCCGGGGTACCACTGTAGATAATTGCAGCACTTGGATAGTAGAAGATTCTTTAAAGAAAACCAAAATAGAAATTTCTTGGACTTAAGAGACTCACAAAGATATAAAAAAAAAACAGTGTTGGGTGGACTGCATCTTCCTGTATAACAAGAAAGCATTTGATACTCTACCACACCAGAGATTAATCCAGAAACTGGAGGAACCGACAGGTTTAAAAGACAGAGAGTAACAGTAAGGGATGAGACATCCCAATGGGAGAGAGTAACGAGTGGGGTTCCGCAAGGATCAGTACTAATGATCCTAATGTTTGTGAACGACCTTCCAGAGAGATCGATTCCTATGTGTGTCTGCAGATGATAACCTCGTGATAAGAATAAGAACGGAAGAGAACAGTGATAAAATCAAGAACGCCTCAACAAATTATAGGTATGGTTAAATTAGTGTCTTCTGTAGGTCAGTGCGAACATGTGCAAGGTTATGCGAGAAGATAAGAGTAGAGATAGCACAGTACAACATGAGCGGAGACCACCTTCAAATACCAGGCAGTGAAAAAGGCTTGAGGGTGAATATAACACCAAGCATATCGCTAGAATTGCACATAAAACCATATGACGTCAACGGCATATGCAAGAGTAGCAAATCTCAGAATAGCATTCAGGGACTTAAACAAAGAACTCTTCAGAACCATATACACGATTCACGAAATCGTAATGACACGCTTGCAAACAAACCATACTACGGGTGGGGCTTGAACTCGCGGTCAGAGAGTCCTAAAACTCCAAAGCGACGCATTAGGCACTGGGCCAGCTGACTACAATAAGATTCATCCAGCTAGTTATATTTATACACCATAACCTTCCTATGGTGCATAAATATACCTAACTGGATGAATCTTATTGTAGCCAGCTGGCCCAGTGGCTTACGTATCGGTCTGGAGTTGACTCTAACAGCGAGTTCAAGCCCCACCCGTGGTATGGTTTCTTATACACCACATGCTAGGCCAGTCACTGAGTACGCGGCCCGAGCACTGAGTCCACGCTGGTCAAGCACTTGATGGAACTGGAGGTTTGAGGCTAGCACTAGAACTGAGAGGGAGGCATCGTGAGGAGGTTGAAAGAACTCAACTTGATGTTAGAGAGGATAAGGGACAATGGGATTATTACGTATAAAATCTTATTGATGATAGGAACAGATTGTTTGAATTAAGAGGACCAGGATCAAGGGGACACAGGTGCAAGCTGAAGACACACATGGGTCATAGAGATGTCAGGAAGTATTTCTTTAGTCTAAGATTTGTTGAAAAGTGGAAATGACTTGGATGAAGCAGTGGTGGAGGCAGACTCAATACACAGCTTCAAGAGTAGATATAAGAACCAAGAGGTCACACACACACACACACACACACACACACATACACACACACACACAACTAACACACACATACACATACACACACGAGGCATAAAGGCACATCACTAGACTGTGCCTGCCTACATTACCCACTATAAGCTTCTTGCTCAACCATCTCAACCGTCTTAAAGCTGTGGTTGACAGCTGGTGCCCTCGTAGCCCGCTCTGACTGACAGCTGGTGCCCTAGTAACTAGTTGTGACTGACAGCTGGTACCCTCGAAGTCAGCTATGAAAAACAGCTGACACCCGTAGCCAGCTGTGACTGAAGCTCACACTCGTAGCCAGCTGTGAAAAACAGCTGACACCCGTAGCCAGCTGTGAAAAACAGCTGACACCCGTAGCCAGCTGTGAAAAACAGCTGACACCCGTAGCCAGCTGTGACTGACAGCTGACAGATGGTCTAGATATAGGACTGATGATTGTGTTAAAGGGTTGCTCTTCCTCCTCCACCTCCACCCCTCCTGCCTCAACCTCCACCCCTCCTTCCTCCACCTCTCCTGCCTCCACCTCCACCCCTCCTTCCTCCACCCCTCATTCTTCCACCTCCATCCCTCCTTCCTCCATCTCCACCCCTCCAACTCCAGTTCCTCCTCCTCCAGCGTCTCTTCCTCCCCCTCACTGAGAGACTGAGAGACCTGGGAGATTATTTCCTCCAATTTCAGAGGTAAGCGGATCTCACTATAAGCGAGTCCAAAAAAAAAACACGCGGAAATTATATGAAAATAAAGAAGCCTGTTTCATATATATATATATATATATATATATATATATATATATATATATATATATATATATATATATATATATATATATATATATATATATATATATATAATTAATGTGTGTGTTGTTATTAAAATATAAAAAAAATCATGGTTGTGAACTGCAGCCAGAGAGTCACCCCTGGTGTGTACATTTCATTACCCATCATGTTGCCCCACCACTACCCCTACCACCACCACCCCTACCACCACCACCACCCCTAACACCACCACCACCACTACCAACATTACCACCACCACCCCTACCACCACCAACATTACCACCACCCCTACCACCACCATTACCACCACCACCACCAGAGCTGAGTACACTAAAGGAGAAATACTCAACACCATTCAACCAGCCAGGAAAACACAGCACCAACCCTCACCTAACACAGTCAAGACAGTCAATTAATAGTAAATAGTAACACGTATTTAACACAAGCAAAAATATTAACAACAGTCACTTGACTCTTTCTCATTCTGATATCTGGCATAGACAGGGACATCAGTCACAGCACTGTATCATCCTTTGAAGACGATTCTTGAATCTGTATGAGAGTCAGCCGTGGAAGACACACTGAGCCTCCAGGCTGATATACTCTTACGTCTTCCAGTTCGGGGCAGGATTAAGATTTTGTAGGCCCCAGTGGTATTTTCAAAAGGAAATAAAAATAATCACAACAGTCAACGGTTCATCATATACGTGATGTTCTAACATACTATAATTATAAACTTACGGCAGTAACTGTCAACACTCTTCACTTAATGTTTGAGGCCCTCCAGCTGCAGCCCCTGGAGGCCCTCCAGCTGCAGCCCCTGGAGGCCCTCCAGCTGCAGCCCCTGGAGGCCCTCCAGCTGGCGGAGGAACCTTGGCAGCAGCCCCTAGAGGCCCTCCAGCTGGTGGAGGACCCTTGGCTGCAGCACATGGAGGCTTTCCAGCTGGCGAAGGACCCTGGGCTGCAGCACCCGGAGGCCCTCCAGCTGGCGAAGGACCCTGGGCTGCAGCACCTGGAGGCCCTCCAGCTGGCGAAGGACCCTGGGCTGCAGCCCCTAAAGCCCCATGCCTTAATCCGGCTCTGGGTCCACTGATATAAGCTGTCTTCCAGTGGGCTACTGATATAAACTAAGTCTTCCAGTGGGCTACTGATATAAACTAAGTCTTCCAGTGGGCTACTGATATAAACTAAGTCTTCCAGTGGGCTACTGATATAAACTAAGTCTTCCAGTGGGTTACTGATATAAACTAAGTCTTCCAGTGGGCTACTGATATAAACTAGGTATTCCAGTGGGCTACTGATATAAACCAAGTCTTCCAGTGGGCTACTGATATAAACCAAGTCTTCCAGTGGGCTACTGATATAAACCAAGTCTTCCAGTGGGCTACTGATATAAACTAGGTCTTCCAGTGGGTTACTGATATAAACCAAGTATTCCAGTGGGTTACTGATATAAAACAAGTCTTCCAGTGGGTTACTGATATAAACCAAGTCTTCCAGTGGGCTACTGATATAAACCAAGTCTTCCAGTGGGCTACTGATATAAACTCGGTCTTCCAGTGGGCTACTGATATAAACCAAGTCTTCCAGTGGGATACTGATATAAACTAGGTCTTCCAGTGGGCTACTGATATAAATCAAGTCTTCCAGTGGGTTACTGATATAAACCAAGTCTTCCAGTGGGTTACTGATATAAAACAAGTCTTCCAGTGGGCTACTGATATAAAACAAGTCTTCCAGTGGGTTACTGATATAAACCAAGTCTTCCAGTGGGCTACTGATATAAAACAAGTCTTCCAGTGGGTTACTGATATAAACCAAGTCTTCCAGTGGGCTACTGATATAAAACAAGTCTTCCAGTGGGCTACTGATATAAAACAAGTCTTCCAGTGTGCTACTGATATAAACCAAGTCTTCCAGTGGGTTACTGATATAAACCAAGTCTTCCAGTGGGTTACTGATATAAACCAAGTCTTCCAGTGGGTTACTGATATAAAACAAGTCTTCCAGTGGGTTACTGATATAAACCAAGTCTTCCAGTGGGCTACTGATATAAAACAAGTCTTCCAGTGGGCTACTGATATAAAACAAGTCTTCCAGTGGGCTACTGATATAAAACAAGTCTTCCAGTGGGCTACTGATATAAAACAAGTCTTCCAGTGGGTTACTGATATAAAACAAGTCTTCCAGTGGGTTACTGATATAAACCAAGTCTTCCAGTGGGCTACTGATATAAAACAAGTCTTCCAGGCTGTTACTGATATAAAACAAGTTTCCAGTGGGCTACTGATATAAAACAAGTCTTCCAGTGGGTCACTGATATAAAACAAGTCTTCCAGTGGGCTACTGACAACAATATGATGTTCAGTGAGGACAAATTCCCGTTACTGTCATGGAAGGAATGAGGAAATAAAAACAAGATAAGAGAACAATACAGACTTAAACATTCAACAGAGTCAGTGTGATGTGTGAGACCTGGGAGTGATCATGTCAGATCTCACGTTCAAGAGAACAGCAATGTTATTATCACAACTGCAAGAAAAATTATAGGTTAGATAACTAGAACCTTCAACACAATGAGATGCCAAGCCAATGATGACACTCTAGGTCATTTCTTCTCTCTAGGCTGGAATATTGCTGAGTACCTGCAACCACCTTCAAGGCTGGAGAAATTGCTGAGCTGGAGAATGCACAGAGAACCTTCATAGAGCGTATGAACTCAGTGAAACACCTAAATTACTGGGAGCACTTGAAGTACCTAGAACTGTACTGCTTAGAACGTAGGCGAGAAAGATACATCATAATCTACCTGGAAGATACTGGAGTTATTGGTCCCAAACCTGCACACTGAAATTACTACTTATGAAGACAAGAGGCTTGGCAGACAGTTCAACAAACCTCCAGTGAAAAACAGGGAAAAGAGAGAGAGCTCAGTAAGTGCAAAGGAACCACGACTTTTCAACAGCCTTCCCTTCCCACATAAGACGTATTATTAACAGATCCCTGGCTGTCCTCAAAATGGATCTCTACAAGTTCCTTAAAACTGTTCCTGATTAGCCGGGCTGTGGTTTGTACGTTGTACTGCGAGCGGTGCGCACCTACAGCTTCGTTGATCAGGCCAGCAACCAGCAGGCCTGGTCTGGGACCGGGCTGAAGGGGCGCTGACCTCTGAGAGCAAATGCAAGTAACACTATAAGTACCAACAGTCACTACAAAAGCTCTGTCCAGAAGGTGCGACGTTATGAGTGTATGTGAGAGAGTTAGTTACTATTTTGTCCTAGGCACATGTCGATTATTACACACTGTTGTATGTGTGTGTAAGGAAACACTTCGAAATGTTTCGGCCCCGCCGGGAATTGAACCCGGGCCCTCCGTGCGTGAAGCAAGAGCGCTAGCCACCATGCCATCGGGGCGTGTGTGTGTGTGTGTGTGTGTGTGTGTGTGTGTGTGTGTGTGTGTGTGTGTGTGTACTCACCTAATTGTACTCACCTAATTGTGATAGTGAAGATGGTGTGTGTGTGTGTGTGTGAGTGTGTGTGTGTGTGAGTTTGTGTGTGTGAGTGTGTGTGAGAGAGAGTGTGTGTGAGAGAGAGTGTGTGTGAGTGTGTGTGAGAGAGAGTGTGTGTGAGTGTGTGTGAGAGAGTGTGTGTGAGTGTGTGTGAGAGAGTGTGTGTGAGAGTGTGTGTGAGTGTGTGTGAGAGAGAGTGTGTGTGAGTGTGTGTGAGAGAGAGTGTGTGTGAGTGTGTGTGAGAGAGAGTGTGTGTGAGTGTGTGTGAGAGAGAGAGAGTGTGTTGCTGGGTTAGCGTGGAGGTCTGGGATGGAGAGGAGAGAGAGACTTGCGTTATTGGGAAAATCTCACTTGTTGGCACAACTTTGTAGGCACTCTGAGTGCCCCTACCCTCCCCACACCCCCATCCTGCCCACCCCTACTAACCCACCCACCCCAATATCACCAAACTCTAACCCCCACTCCCACCACCCACACCTCGACCTTCCCTCCCCACAACACCTCTCTTTCTTTCCCCACCCACACCTCCACTATATCTCCCCCCCACACACACGCACCTCCCCACCCCCTCTCCCCTCCCCTTCCCCCATCTCACTTCTAAACCAACAAGGATTTAGGCACCATAACTATGCAAGTTTCTGAAGAGTTCGTCCATTTTTCACATTGTATCGTAAATTTTCCAAAGTTTCGAAAATTATTATTATTATTATTATTATTATTACTGTTATTATTATTGTTACTATTATTATTATTATTACTATTATTAGTTATAACATTTATAGGGAAGCGCTAAACCCGTATGTGACATACAACAACTGAAGGAATGTGAGGTAAAATAGGATTGATCCGAGAATGGGAAAGGCAGCTCCAGTCGCCTGGATCAAGAGCCTTTCACTGGTGCCAAGGAGCCGACTCCTTCTTTTGAAGGATGGCAATGATGACTGATGATGATGGTGATAGTGATAATGATGGTGATGATGGATGAATATGGTGATAGTGAGGATGATGGTGATGATGGTTGAATATGATGGTGATAGTGAGGATGGATGAATATGATGGTGATAATGATGATGGATGAATGTAATGGTGATGATGGTTGAATATGATGGTGATAGTGATGGATAAATGAGTGATAATGATGATGAGTATGATGGTGAGGATGGATGAATATGATGGTGAGGGTGGATGACTATGATGGTGATAGTGCTGATGGTGAGGATGGATGACTATGATGGTGATAGTGAAGATGGTGAGGATGGATGACTATGATGGTGATAGTGAAGATGGTGAGGATGGATGACTGATGGTGATAGTGCTGATGGTGAGGATGGATGACTATGATGGTGAGTGAAGATGGTGAGGATGGATGACTATGATGGTGATAGTGCTGATGGTGAGGATGGATGACTATGATGGTGATAGTGCTGATGATGGATGAATATGATGGTGATAGTGAAGATGGCGAGAATTATTGTCATATGATACTGAGAATAATGATTGTGAGGATGGATGAATATGATGGATGAATGTGGTGAGAATGATGGATGAATATGATGGTGATAGTGAAGATGGCGAGAATTATTGTCATATGATACTGAGAATAATGATTGTGAGGATTGATGAATATGATGGATGAATGTGGTGAGAATGATGGATGAATATGGTGAGAATGATGGATGAATATGATGGTGAGAATGATGGATGAATATAATGGGTGAATATGGTGAGAATGATGGATGAATGTGATGGTGAGAATGACGGATGAATATGATGCTGAGAATGATGGATGAATGTGATGATGAGAATGATGGATGAATATGATGGTGAGAATGATGGATGAATATGATGAGAATGATGGATGAATATGATGAGAATGATGGATGAATATGATGAGAATGATGGATGAATATGATGAGAATGATGGATGAATATGATGAGAATGATGGATGAATATGATGAGAATGATGGATGAATATGATGAGAATGATGGATGAATATGGTGAGAATGATGGATGAATATGATGAGAATGATGGATGAATATGATGAGAATGATGGATGAATGTGATGAGAATGATGGATGAATGTGATGAGAATGATGGATGAATGTAATGAGAATGATGGATGAATGTGATGAGAATGATGGATGAATGTGATGAGAATGATGGATGAATGTGATGAGAATGATGGATGAATGTGATGAGAATGATGGATGAATGTGATGAGAATGATGGATGAATGTGATGAGAATGATGGATGAATATGGTGAGAATAATGGATGAATGTGATGATGAGAATGATGGATGAATATGGTGAGAATGATGGATGAATATGGTGAGAATGATGGATGAATATGGTGAGAATGATGGATGAATATGGTGAGAATGATGGATGAATGTGATGATGAGAGTGATGGATGAATATGGTGAGAATGATGGATGAATATGGTGAGAATGATGGATGAATGTGATGATGAGAGTGATGGATGAATACGATGGGGAGAGTGATGATGATATTGATGATGTAAGTCCTAAAGAAAATAAACAATTCTTCACTAGTGACCTTGCCAAACGCCTTGTGCAGTGACCTTGAAAAGTAAGCTAGCTTCCTTCTTGCTTTCTTCTTTGTTTTCTTTTTTTCTTTCTTCTTGCTATCTTTTTTCTTGTTTTTTTTCTTTCTGTCTTGCTTGCTTTCTTTCTTCATTTATTTGTTTCTTGTTTTCTGTCTTGCTTGCTTTCTTGAGAGTACATGACAGTACATAGCCATACATGGGAGTACATGACAGTACATAGCCATACATGGGAGTACATGACAGTACATAGCCATACCTGGGAGTACATGACAGTACATAGCCATACATGGGAGTAGATGACAGTACACAGCAATACATGGGAGTACATGACAGTACACAGCAATACATGGGAGTACATGACAGTACACAGCAATACATGGGAGTACATGACAGTACACAGCAATACATGGGGGTAATGACAGTACACAGCAATACATGGGAGTACATGACAGTACACAGCAATACATGGGAGTACATGACAGTACACATGAATACATGGGAGTACATGACACTACATGGGAGTACATGACTACATGGGAGTTCATGACAGTATATAGCAATACATATGAGTACATGACAAAAGATGGGAGTACATAACAGCACACGGGAGTACATGGCAATACTCGGGAGTACATGGCAATACTCGGGAGTACATGGCAATACTCGGGAGTACATGGCAATACTCGGGAGTACATGGCAATACTGGAGTACATGGCAATACTCGGGAGTACATGGCAATACTCGGGAGTACATGGCAATACTCGGGAGTACATGGCAATACTCGGGAGTACATGGCAATACTCGGGAGTACATGGCAATACTCGGGAGTACATGGCAATACTCGGGAGTACATGGCAATACTCGGAAGTACATGGCAATGCATGGGAGTACATGACAGCACACGGGAGTACATAATACCCGGAAGTACATGACAGCACACGGGAGTACATAACAATACACGGGAGTACATAATACGTACATGGGAGTACATGGGAAAGACAGTTAAGAGAGAACCCAAGAGCATTGCAACCCGTGATGTTTTAGCGCTCCCCTGTGAGTATAAAGGCAATAAGGAGCATTAAGTCAAATCCATTTGAAAATCTGGTGGCGCTAAACCCTGAGAGGTCATGCAGCGCCTGGTTCCATTCAGGGCCTTGAACAGGTCCACTTCCTCGGAACAAGAGCAATTTCACCAGCATTTTCGCCAGGAAGCGTCAAACACGTAGGAGAATAATGAGGTTTGGTAAAGGAAAGGGTAAAGCTAATTCCTTGGATCAAGAGCCCTTTCCCCCTTTTGAAAGGGGGCAAAGGTGGTAAAAAAAAAGGCAAACCGTAAACAACGTTTCGCCCTAAAGCATTATCAATACAGAGAGCATCTCGTCATCATGTCTGAGAGGTATGCTGAGGCATGAGAGGTATGCTGAGGCATGAGAGGTATGCTGAGGCATGAGAGGTATGCTGAGGCATGAGAGGTATGCTGAGGCATGAGAGGTATGCTGAGGCATGAGAGGTATGCTGAGGCATGAGAGGTATGCTGAGGCATGAGAGGTATGCTGAGGCATGAGAGGTATGCTGAGGCATGAGAGGTATGCTGAGGCATGAGAGTATGCTGAGGCATGAGAGGTATGCTGAGGCATGAGAGGTATGCTGAGGCATGAGAGGTATGCTGAGGCATGAGAGGTATGCTGAGGCATGAGAGGTATGCTGAGGCATGAGAGGTATGCTGAGGCATGAGAGGTATGCTGAGGCATGAGAGGTATGCTGAGGCATGAGAGGTATTCTGAGGCATGAGAGATATGCTGAGGCATGAGAGGTATACTAAGGCATGAGAGGCATGTTGAGACATGAGAGGTATACTGAGGCATGAGAGGTATGCTGAGGCATGAGAGGTATGTTGAGACATGAGAGGTATGTTGAGACATGAGAGGTATGTTGAGGCATGAGAGGTATGCTAAGGCATGAGAGGTATGTTGAGACATGAGAGGTATACTGAGGCATGAGAGGTATGTTGAAGCATGAGAGGTATACTCAGACATTCCTTGGCATGCCTCGGCAGTACGAGAGAGGCATGTCACACAATATTGGTACAATTGCAAGCAGCACAGTAGGGTATATAGCTCACTCAATCATTCTGGAATGCTGTAAACATGGCGTGGATGATGCCATAACTCAATGATAGTGTGACAAGTCTGTTTTATGGTGAGTCTTGAGAGCTAGGATGCTGCCCTGGGCTCTCTAGTGAGTCTTGAGAGCTAGGATGCTGCCCTGGGCTCTCTAATGAGCCTTGGGAGCTAGGATGCTGCCCTGGACTCTCTAGTGAGTCTTGAGAGCTAGGATGCTGCCCTGGGCTCTCTAATGAGTCTTGAGAGCTAAGATGTTGCCCTGGGCTCTTTAATCTTGAGAGCTAGGATGCTGCCCTGGACAATCTAGTGAGTCTTGAGAGCTAGGATGCTGCCCTGGGCTCTCTAGTGAGTCTTGAGAGCTAAGATGCTACCCTGGGCTCTTTAATCTTGAGAGCTAGGATGCTGCCTTGGGCTCTCTAATGAGTCTTGGGAGCTAGGATGCTGCCTTGGGCTCTCTAATGAGTCTTGGGAGCTAGGATACTGATCTGGTCTCTCTAGTTAGTCTTGTAAGCTAGGATGCTGCCTTGGGCTCTCTAGTGAGTCTTGAGAGCTAAGATGCTGCCTTGGGCTCTCTAGTGAGTCTTGAGAGCTAAGATGCTGTCTTCATGCTGCTCAAGGATCGCCAGTCAGAGAAATGGGAACTACCCTTCCCTCTGCCCCATCAAACCTGTTTACCTCCCATTCCTCTTTCCTATGAAAATAATAATAATAATAATAATAAGAAGAAGAAGAAGAAGAAGAAGAAGAAGAAGAAGAAGAAGAAGAAGAAGAAGAAGAAGAAGAAGAAGAAGAAGAAGAAGAAGAAGAAGAAGAAGAAGAAGAAGAAGAAGAAGAAGAAGAAGAAGAAGAAGAAGAAGAAGAAGAAGAAGAAGAAGAAGAAGAAGAAGAAGAAGAAGAAGAAGAAGAAGAAGAAGAAGAAGAAGAAGAAGAAGAAGAAGAAGAAGAAGAAGAAGAAGAAGAAGAAGAAGAAGAAGAAGAAGAAGAAGAAGAAGAAGAAGAAGAAGAAGAAGAAGAAGAAGAAGAAGAAGAAGAAGAAGAAGAAGAAGAAGAAGAAATATAACAATGAAAGCTATATTAATTAATAATAATAATTCACAGCTTAGAATTAATAAGTTACCATGACATTTAAGCGAAATACTCAACGCTGTGTTAGAGGAATTTAATATTTTCTAAAATTCCCGGAGTTCTCTCCTTTACCGAAGGTGATATTTAAAAAAAAAAAAAGGTAAGAAAACGGAAAAATATATTTGTGCATGAACTGACGTAGTTCACTGTGTACTAGCGTCATTTTCACCTCATAGTTAGTTTGATATCTTTATTATGCACCCCATACCCATCCTGTGGGCGGTAGTCAATGCTTTCACCTCATTTCTGCGTTATTTTGTAATATAGTTTCGTCAGGTTACCCGTCCATTCATCAGCCAGGAGATAAGAAATACCTATTATTACATACGTAATGGGTAATCAGAAATTGGTTAAGGCAAATAGGTAGTCAGAAATAAGGGATCACATCAAATTGGAGAGCAAACAGTCACTAATGAAAGTGTATATTGGCTAACATGTGGATTTTTCAGTAATATATATATATATATATATATATATATATATATATATATATATATATATATATATATATATATATATATATATATTCAACGAGTCTGCCGTCTCCCACCGAGGCAGGGTGACCCAAAAGAAAGAAAATTGCCAAAAGAAAATACTTTCATCATCATTCAGCACTTTCACCTTACTCATACATAATCACTGTCTTTGCCGAATAGGTAAAACTTGCGATTTTGGCTTAAATAGCAACGCTCTTCTTGCCGAATAAGGCAAGCGAAAATTTGTGTATGCAATAATTTCGCAAAAATCATTCTTAACCTAACGAAAAAAAATTTACGTACAGGTAATTTGGGTGAGGATGCAACTAAGGTTGATATTACTTACCAATTTTGCTGCCCCTCTGAGGCAGGTGGGATTTAAGACAGTCGCTCACAAAACCGGGACCTAAAAATTATTATTTAAAAAAAAAAAAAAAACATAATCAGTAATTCTGGTACTATTATTTAAAGTGTGGACTGTGTGGTTTTTTCTTGTGACTAACAGAAAGTTGTGGGAGGGTATGATAGTTAATAATATCTTTATTAAGTACATGTACATGGTATACAGGCCTAGCTGACATCAGTGACATACTACTATATAGAAAGCTGCTTGTTATGCTGAGCATTTTGGGGAAATTAGGTCCTTGTCCCAGGGTGCGACCCACACCAGTCCACTAACACCCAGGACCCCAATTGAAATAAGTCACTTTCTGACTTTTTGGGTTATCCTGGGTTTTCTACACATATGCTACTATGGATGATAATCTATGTAACCTGTATTTGTGTATACCTGAATAAACTTACTTACTAACCATTTTACTGATGGGTGAACATAGACAACCGGTGTAATGAAACACGCCCAATGTTTCTACCTTCGCTATGAATCGAACGCAGACCCTCGCCTTGTGAAGCCAGAGCTTTAGCGGTCAGGCCACGGGGCACCTTGACCTGATCTTACCAATTTGGACCACCGGTAGAACACATTCTAACGTTACCTAGCCAGTGAGAAATACAATGGCGGACGCAATCTACTGAACAAAGGTAAACGTACTTAGTGAGAGGCGTGCTGTAAGAGGTCACCGGTGTCCTGCAGTATTTTCCTATTTATCCACTCTATTTCAGTGGTTTTCCCAATATTTTCTTCCCAGTTCGCAGTGTAGGGCGTTACCACATTATTTTCTCGTCATCTGAGGCCGTTTCACTCCAATTTATCCTCGATGCCGAACAATTTAATTAACCAGTTATTCTGACCAATCTTCCAATATTTTTCCATTATGGCGTCTTCTCTCCCCCGACTCTCCTCTGCTGGATTCCTTTTTCACTCGTAAATTAATTTTAAACAAACAGCAACACAATTTACACTTATTTACATCATAGAAAATTTATGCACTATAAATTTGGAAAAAAAATATATCAAGATTTAAAAAAAAAAATATTTCAATGTGTTTATTATTAAATTGTATATACGTATATATATATACGTATATATATATATATATATATATATATATATATATATATATATATATATATATATATATATATATATATATATGTCGTGCCGATTAGGTAAAACTTGCGATTTTGGCTTAAATAGCAACGCTCACCTTGCCATATAAGACAAGTGAAAATTTGTGTATGCAATAATTTCGCTAAAATCATTCTGAACATAACGAAAAAAATATATTTCATTGTGTTTGATTATTATTAAATTAATGTTAACGTATCTAAAATATATTTAGTTGGGTTAGGCTAAATTAAATTGCGCTTGTTGTAATAAGGTTAGGTAGGTTTTCAAAGTTTCTCTTGGTACAAAATTATAAATTCTTACATTAACATAAATGAAAAAAATATATCTTTAAACGTATAAGAGAAAATTTTAGAAAGGACTTAATTTTAGATGAGTTCTTGCTAATTGACCAGTTTTACCTAATCGGCACGACATATATATATGTATATATATATATATATATATATATATATATATATATATATATATATATATATATATATATATATATATATATATATATATATTATATATATATATATATATATATATATATATATACATATATATATGCTGGTGTTTTTTTTCTTAATGGAAGCTTTGCATTGAATGGGGAATATCTCTTGTGATCAGGCTCAGGCCTTAACGCAATGTATGTTTGATTCTTATTCTTATTACTATTAAACTCACAGGAGTCATGCCAGAGTATAAGTCAGAAAGTCCTAGCAAACACGTTCAGAGTGAGAGTTTTTGCTATCTAGCAAAAACTCTCACTCTGACCGTATTTGCTCGGATTTTATCCTCTTTCCTGCAACATTGCAAGCTCATGATGTGTTGATTGCAACACGAAAGGCCTAGGGCTATCTTTGAACTCCCCTTCCCCTTGTGGTGTTTTCCATTTTTCATTGCTTGTTTGCGATTTTTTGCATATTATAACGTTACGTTGAAGTGGGAAGAAAGGACTCCACAGGACTATGCAAGTCACAGTGAGATCCTCCTCAAAATTATAGAAATTATTATTGCCAATAGCAGGGTAGTTTGGGTAACAGGAAATCAGGGTTCACATTATATTTTATTTTATTTAGGTGGAAGCACTAAACCCACAGGGGTCATACAGTACCTGGGGAATGGGAGGCAATATAGTGTTCGATCCTAGGAAGGGAAGGACAAGTAAAATTTCTTGGATCAAAATCCCTTCATTAGCATCAAGGAACCTCTTGAGACACCAGGAATCAACAAGTCATCTGAGATAATTATTATTAGTAGTATTATCATGGAGAGCGCTAAACCCATAGGCATTATAGAACACTTGAGGGAGGGGGACTGGAAGCCCCTCATCAGAATCAAGGAACCTTCCTTGAGGGGCATTTGAGGTAAGAGGTGTGAAAATGAGTAATACAATTATTATTATAATAAAAAAAGAAGCACTGAACCTACAAGTGTTATACAGTGCAGCGGGGCAGGGAATAGTGCTAGTGCAGCATAAGAGAGTAGCAAGAGGAGTTAGAAAGGGCTATGAGGAGTGCTAGAGGACGTATCATCAAGGTTTGTGTAGTAAATCAGTTGGTGTCAAAAAGTCAACAATAGAGTCTTGAGTCAAAGGTGGGTCCGTCAGCAAGGAGGGAAGATAAAGTAAGGACGTTGGAGTGAGAGGTACAAGCAACAGATTAGTATATGCAACTAATTCCAAATACACAGGGAATATAGCACAGACTACACAGCCCCGGTGGCCTGGGGGCTAAATCTCTCGCTTCACGCACGGAGGGCCTGGGTTCAATTCCCGGCGGGGTGGAAACATTTCAAAGTGTTTCCTTACACACACACATACAACAGGCCTAGTGTCTAATCGACATGTGCCTAGGAGAAAATGGTAACTAACAGCATATGAACAAAAAATCTAGTGTATAGAATATTATTATATACAAGAAATACACTTACCTCATAAGGCATCAGGATAAGGGGGTCAAGATTATATCAGAAAATAGCTACACACTGGAAGCTTATCATGAGTTCTTTTCTTTTTGGCAAATATGTACTGCACAAAGAATGACAGTATGGCATAAAAAACATTCAAGAATGTTCATGGCCAGCAACATATTCATTATAATTTTAAGATTGGGTGGGAAAGGGACTTCTTCTTCTGATGGATGACAGACATATCCCACCCTCAAAAAAGTCATGCAACTTTGTAGGGAAGAACCAAGTTAAGCAAAATAGTGCACCCAGGATAGTTAAGTGTATGGTAACTGTTTTCCATGTTGAAAAGCAGCAGGCCTCTGCAGGAGAAAAAAAAAACACTCAATCGTTGGTCTTGGCATGGTTTCATGAATCAAATAATCAATCACCAACCTTTGCAACTTTTCAAAATTTCCCAAAAGAATTGTGACAACACTATCAGTCGCTGCCTTTGTAATACCACACCTCCCATACAATCTAGCATTCACATTTTTGAAACCCCAATATATAGAATACTATAGATACTATATTAATATAAATGTTAAACATACTTTCAATGGAAAATAGGTCCCACTTCCTCTTTATATACCATAACCTTAGCCTTACTCTACCTGGAGAGAATTCCAGGGGTCAACGCCCCCGCGGCCCGGTCTGTGACCAGGCCTCTTGTTGGACCAGAGCCTGATCAACCAGGCTGTTACTGCTGGCCGCACGCAGTCCAACGTACGAACCACAGCCCGGCTGATCAGGTACCGACTTGAGGTGCCTGTCCAGTGCCTGCTTGAAGACAGCCAGGGGCTTGTTGGTAATCCCCCTGATGTATGCTGGGAGGCAGTTGAACAATCTTGGGCCCCTCACACTTATTGTGTTGTCCCTCAACGTGCTAGTGGCACCCCTGCTCTTCATTGGGGGATGTTACATCGCCTGCCGAGTCTTTTGCTTTCGTACGGAGTGATTTTTGTGTGCAAGTTTGGTACTAAGCCCTCGAGAATTTTCCATGTGTATATAATAATGTATCTCTCCCGCCTGCGTTCTAGAGAGTACAGGTTTAGGAACTTCAAATCTCTGCTGCTGCTTTTAGGAACCCATCACCTATTTCATACATTTGCTTTATTGCATTCAAGAGAGGAGGGGGGGGGTGGAATTAAACCCATAGGGGTTCTACTGTGCCTGTTCATATTATTGAAATCAAAACTAAAGCATTAAACCCACAAGTCATACAGTGCTGCAGCCAGTCCAAAGATAGGTACATTGTACAACACCTTTAAATACAGACCCGGGCCGGACATACCGGCGAACCTACAACAACAACATTTAAATACAGTATTTTTACCAACAGCTTTTTATTTGTTCAGTAGCAAGATCTATTATGAGACATTTCCAAATCTTGCTTCAAGGTGCCAATATAAGAGGTAAACTAAAAAATGAACAAAGGATATTTTTTTATTAGAGATGTTAAGAGTTAAATAAAGCAGTGAGCAGAATACAATAAAACACTTCCTCTTATAGTATATAACACAGTATTAGCTACATCTAAACTGAAACACAATACTTAGAGCACAAGTGAACCTAATAGAGGGGCATTTACATAGATAACAGAACTTTTATTAAAGTCATGAAATAAGTCAGCCAATATTTAAATTGAATTTATGTTAGATAAATTAGATATCAGTGTAAGAGTTGACTAAGATTTTTTCTACACTGGTTAGAATCTCAGCATATTTTTGTACAATTACTATACGTTTAGGAACTTTTGCAATATTACTCACTATATAACAGTACAACAGATTATGAAAGTTAATAACCATTAACATTCTTGCACTCTAAAGTTACCCCCTAAATTTCTACCTCTCAAAAAATAAGTACTAGGATGCATCACAGTCAGGAAACATTTTCAAATATAAGATGAAGCTACAGTGTCTAAGGACAATTTCACTTTTAAAGTAAACAAGAATTATGGATCCTTTAGTTTCTTGGTATGGCTTAAAATATTAAGCTTAAAAAATACATTACATTTCATAAAAGTACAGCACTTCAGAAAGAAAATCAATCTTATCTAGTATGGTATTTGTTTTGTCTTTAGATCAAAAGTTGTATAATGCCCAAAAGTTGGTGAATAAAAGATATGTAAAACACGTAGGTATCTTTAATGAGATACCCAGGTGGTGCACATTCGCTTTATTCATCAACTATAGTTGTTGCACGTGAGCTCTAGATATAAAGGCTATACATACACAATTTTATGTCTAAATATGGTTCAAATATTATATATGTATGTATAGTTTCAAAATTAAAATATTAATAAGAAAATTTATGAAAATATATGCTAAACAGCTCATATATAAAATTTACAACATTCTAATAAATATATATACTGTATATCCATATAACATTGCACCTCTACAAAAATATAAAATACCGTGTATAAGTACTCTAGAAAAATACATCTTTATTAAATACTAATATGAGAAAAAAAATTAAATTATAAAATATAAAAGATCCTCTGAACCTTAAAACATTTCCTTTTATTCAGCAGGATACTTGGACTCCTACATCTTCAGTACAGTAATTTGTGCACCTACAACAATTCATGACAATTCGAGTCCCGAGATGCATTACGTTTTTTCTCTGCACTCCTCAGGTTGTACCTCGGGATAATGTCACTCTGAAATACATCAGGATTAATATATTTTTATTTTTACTATGCTCCCATTACGAAAAAGGTTTGTATTATTTACAAAGTATACTAGAACTGTTTCTTTATTCACCACTTTTAAACTTATTCCATTCATCAAATTTACATTGTCAACTTATAACTCCTGTGACCAATTCTTTTTGTTTTTTAACGAATCAACTGTCTCCCACTGAGGTAGAGTAACCCAAGAACAGAAAATGCATTCACTGTCATTCATTCAGTCACTGTCTTACTGGAGTCTTGTTGACATCACAGTTTAGATGGTTTTTCAAACTGCTACATCCTTACTCATTTTAGATTATTTCTCACCTCCATAACAAGTCCAGCTAATCAGTATCTTCTAAATACAATTCTTGTATATATAAGAACATAAGAAGCACTGCAGCAGGCCTAATGGCCCATGCTAGGCAAGACCAAGTCACCTACTGGCCTAAGCTAGACAGGTCCAAACAAGTCACACCCACTTAAGAATAAAGGAACAATGAATCAGACCAACTGGCCCAAGCCAGTCAAGGTTCAACTTTGTTTTACATTAATCACAATAAAAAAGCAAGTAAAATTATTCAAAGTATTTTTTTTCAGATTCCACAATCCATACAAGTGTCATTGGCCATGTTGGCAAATCAAGACAAAAGGATACATATCACCACCATTTATGCTGAAAGAGATGCTGTGTCCTTAGCCAGGCAAGTACCCTATGGGTAGTATGACATCCCTCCAAGAGAAGCCAAAAACCCCAGGCATAAACCACTCATATCCCTGCACCACATTTAAGTGACCCAGCATAAGTAAGTTTATTCAGGTATACAAATACATTTACAAAAATTATCATACATAGCAGCATATGTGTAGAGAACCAAGGATAACCCAAAAAAGTCAGACAGTGATCTATTTCCATTGGGGTCATTTTAACAAGGAACAGAGAAAGGCATTTTATATAAAAATTAAAATTCTTA
This sequence comes from Cherax destructor, assembly GCA_009830355.1. Taxonomy (NCBI): domain Eukaryota; kingdom Metazoa; phylum Arthropoda; class Malacostraca; order Decapoda; family Parastacidae; genus Cherax; species Cherax destructor. Next base: position 45,989 of record WNWK01001912.1, on the reverse strand, counting down.
GGAATTGGCCAGAAAAATATTACTGAAAAGGTAAAGGATAAAATATATACCAAAGAATTATTTTATACATTCAATGCTTATATTTAAATAACTACTTAAATGACAAAATGAAGAAACTGAAAAATATTTTTCAGTCAACAATACTTGGTAACCTATTTCAGGAGGAGTTTGCACATAAGAGTAACTTTTGTCAACCACAATAATTATTATTATATAATAAAAAAGAAGTGCTAAACCACAGGGGTTATACAGTGTGTCAACTGCAATAAAAGTCTTAAGATTATTAGTGTATGAATGTCAGTAAACCTGAAACATGAAAGTTATTTATGATATTTAAAGTTTTATTTTTCCAAGTATCTTCACTGGTAAAGTATCAAATATTTCCATGATCTTACAGAAGTAAGACAGCTTACCTTTGAGGAATCTTGTGCTCTGCAACCAGGAGATTTTATACTGCTTGTGGTTTGGCTGGGCTCCTGTAAATATTGATAGTCAAATATACAGAATGGTGTACATTAAAGAGACTGATAAGTAAGGAAATTGTAAAAAATTAGCAAGCGCTGATTTGTAAAAAAAAACTGCCATGCTACAATAAAAATATGTAATGCAATGTTATGCTGACATTAATTACTTTATGATCATGCAAGGTATCAGATAGTAGACATTACCGATAACTATCCTAGTTTCTTGTGTGGAGAATGTGTTACACAGTACATACTATATTAAAGTAGGATATACATACTCTTTATAGGTAGTAGGTTGGTAGACAGGAACCACCCAGGGAGGTACTACCGTCCTGGCAAGTGAGTAAAACGAAAGCCTGTAATTGTTTTACATGATGGTAGGATTGCTGGTGTGTCTTTTCTGTCTCATAAACATGCAAGATTTCAGGTACATCTTGCTACTTCTACTTACACTTAGGTCACACTACACATTCATGTACTACAAGCATATACAGTGGACCCTCGGTTAACGAATACCCCGGAAATCGTGCAATTATGTAAGTATAATTTTGTAAGTTCTTGTGGAAGTGTATATTTGGGGGTCTGAAATAGACTAACCTACGTGAAATTTTTCCTTAAGGGAGTAAATTCGTTCGGTAATGGCACTTGAGCAGACTTCAGGAGTGAAGTTTTTACGAAACTCGGGGGTCCACTGTATATACACACCCCTCTGGGTTTTCTTCTATTTTCTTACTAGTTCTTGTTTCCTCTTATCTCCATGGGGAAGAGAAACAGAATTCTTCCTCCGTAAGCCATGCGTGTCGTAAGAGGCGACTAAAATGCTGGGAGCAAGGGGCTAGTAACCCCTTCTCCTGAATATACATATTACTAAATGTAAAAGGAGAAACTTTTATTTTTCCTTTTGGGCCACCCTGCCTCTGTGGGAAAAGACTGACGTGTTGAGAGAGAGAGAGGTTGGTAGACAGGAACCGCCCAGGGAGGTACTACCATCCTGCCAAGCGAGTGTAAAACGAAAGCCTGTAATTGTTTTACATGATGGTAGGATTGCTGGTGTCTTTTTTCTGTCTCATAAACATGCAAGATTTCAGGTATGTCTTGTTACTTCTACTTACACTTAGGTCACACTACACATTCATGTACAAGCATATATATATATATACACCCCTCTGAGTTTTCTTCTATTTTCTTACTAGATCTTTTTCTTATTTCCTCTTATCTCCATGGGGAAGTGGAACAGAATTCTTCCTCCTTAAGCCATGCGTGTCGTAAGAGTCGACTAACATGCCGGGATCAAGGGGCTAATAACCCCTTCTCCTGTATACATTACTAAAGTTAAAAAGATAAACTTTTGTTTTTCTCTTTGGGCCACCCCGCCTTGGTGGGAAATGGCCGATTTGTACATACTCTTGTTTAAAACAAGACCATGGTTTATAGAGGTCCCACTTGCCAATCACAAGGCTGCATCCATACAGTTTCTCCTACAATTTCCTAGTATTATTAGAAGCAGAAATAAAATGAATTCAGGCTTTTTCACAATGCTTACAAGTTCTTACAAATATGAGAAAGTTAATTTCTTAATGTTAAAACCTAAAAAAAGTGTATAAATTATTTAAGCAGAGTGTGCAATAAAATAAGACAACTTGCAACAAACCCATACATACTATACGTGGTCAGGACTATTTAAAAATCATGTTACAGAGCAGTATGTGTGGGACACAGACTTTAAAAGTTGCTTCAAGGAGAAGGCAGTGGAGCTGTCATGTTTAAGGCAATGTGTGGTGTGAATGTTATGCAGAGACTTTGAAGCATAGAAATTAGAAGGGAGTGTGAGGGCATCAAAAAATTAATTCAGAATATGATTCAGAGGGTGGAGGAGAGATTGTTTAAGTGGTTTGGGCATTTAGAAAGGAAGGATCCTAATAGAATGACCAAAAGTTTGCACAAATCAGGAAGGAAGGAGGAATAGGGATCACGCCAGGAAAGGCTGGAGGGAGGGAACAAAGGAGAATTAGGTACTCAAGGTTTGAGCACCCAGTGGAACTTTTGTGAGTGTTAAATCGGAGTGGAGAAAAGTGAATTTCATTACTTAATGTGCTGTTGGAATTTGAGTAGGGTAACATTTATGAAGGAATTCATGAAAACCAGTTAGCTGGACTAGTCCTAAAGGTGGGAAGTATGGTGCCTGACTCTGAAGGAGGGGTTGGGATGTTGCAGTTTGAAGGGTTATTTGGAGTGTGATGTCTGAATACTTGTGGCAAGAAATGGTGGTGAATGAGTTTCCTAGATTTTTGGGCTAACCCTACCTTAATGGGATTATTATAATGAAAACCAAGCACTAAACCCACTAGGGTCATAGAGCTACCTTAGTAGATGGCTGGAGTGCAGTAAAAAACAAAAAATAAAAAAATAACTGCATCACATTCAAGTTGAGGTAGACATTTTGAGATCTGAATAGTGTATTGTCCTGGTAGATCATGCAGAGAACTCTTGGCAGTTATAAATAAATACAACACACAAAAACATCAAAGGTAAAATTAACCAACAATTAAAGAAATTACCACCATAAACAAAAACCAACATAAAAACTACCATGGCAAATTAATACAGCCACTACATGTTAAAAATCCCAAACGTTCAAGGTCATAACTTCAACATTCCTCAGTTTCTCACACACCAAGAATAGTTATCTTACCTTGGCTAGTCTAAAAGTCTAGCCCTAGTTATGATGTACGTATACGTATATAGTACTGTTCACCAGAATGCAGCTGAACAGTTAGATAATAGCCAGGAACAAAACCTATTTATTGCTAGGTGAATTTATAATCAAAAGAAGCGCCAAACCTACAAGGGGCATACAGTGCAGCAGGGCAGGGAAGGATGCAGGGGTATTGGGTAACAAGAGAGAGGGATGAGTATTAGGGTATGGAGTACAGCAGGGCAGTGGATAGTGCAGGGGTAGAGGGTAGAAAGGGCAGTGAGGAGTGCTAAAGTCATTGTCATCAGAGTTTGTGCAGTAAATCAGTTGCTGTCAAAAAAGTCAATGAGAGAGTCTGGGTAAAGGAGGGTCCATTAGCAAGAAGGGAAGGTAAAGTAAGGGCAGTGGAGCGGTGACGATGGAGGTAAATTCTGAGTGCACGTTGATAGTGGGGGCAGTCCAACAGAATGTGGCTAACAGACACTGGGACCTGACAATTCTCACAGAATGGGACAGGGTGCCTCTCCATGAGATACCCATGAGTAAGACGAGTGTGGCCAATGTGAAGACTGGAGAGAGTAGTCTCCCATCCTCGACATCGATGACAAGACAGCCAGGAACCTATACTCGGTTTAATTGACTGTAGTTTGTTATGGAGCAGATCAGACCACAACACCGTAGCAATTGCATCTGCTAGAAAAATGACAGGATGGATAATGAGAACCTTCAAAACCAGGGATGCCAAGCCTATGTTGACAATTTACAGATCGCTTGTTCTATCTAGGCTGGAATATTTCTGCACACTAACTGCACCTTTCAAGGCGGGTGAAATTGCTGACCTTGAAAATGTGCAGAGAACCTTCACGGCACGCATATCTGCGATAAACCACCTCAATTACTGGGAACGCTTGAAGTTCCTAAACCTGTACTCTCTAGAACGCAGGCGGGAGAGATACATTATTATACAGTGGACCCCCGAGTTTCGTAAAAACTTCACTCCTGAAGTCTGCTCAAGTGCCATTACCGAACGAATTTACTCCCTTAAGGAAAAATTTCACATAGGTTAGTCTATTTCAGACCCCCAAAAATACACTTCCACAAGAACTTACAAAATTATACTTACATAATTGCACGATTTCCGGGGTATTCGTTAACCGAGGGTCCACTGTATACACATGGAAAATTCTCGAGGGATTAGTACCAAACTTGCACACGAAAATCACTCCCTACGAAAGCAAAAGACTCGGCAGGCGATGTAACATCCCCCCAATGAAGAGCAGGGGTGCCACTAGCACGTTGAGGGACAACACAATAAGTGTCAGGGCCCAAGATTGTTCAACTGCCTCCCAGCATACATCAGGGGGATTACCAACAAACCCCTGACTGTCTTCAAGCAGGCACTGGACAGGCACCTAAAGTCGGTACCTGACCAGCCAGGCTGTGGTTCGTACGTTGGACTGTGTGCGGCCAGCAGTAACAGCCTGGTTGATCAGGCTCTGGTCCACCATGAGGCCTGGTCACGGACCGGGAAGTGACTCCAGATGAGGACTTGGTACCTAAAGTCCTTATGGAGGGGGATTCCCCTTCCAAACAATAGCCCCTCTTCCCTCTCCCCTCCTCCCTGTCTTCCATCCAGCAACATCAGTCGTCAATAAAGGTAAGTGTCAAGTTGAATGTTCATTCTTTTGTGCATGTAAATTTATCTTTAAGGCCCCCCCCCAAAAAAAAAAACAAAAAAAAAATTTAAACTTCTGGGTGTCTGGAACGGATTAATTGAATTTACATTAGTATTTCTTATGAGGAAAATGGTTTCAGTTTTCGACGATTTCAGTTTTAGTCGATCCCTCTGGAACAGATTAAACACAAAAACGGAGGGTTGAATAATAGCGAAAGCAATGAGCATCACGGTGATTGGTCAAGGATGGAATATTCGCCTCTGTATAGAGGTTCTTGCTAGGTGAAGGGTAGCAGGTAGGGATATGCCAAAGTATTGATACTAGCTGCATTGACTAATTTTGATGGTATCAGCCTAAATTTGAGCATCTTTTTTATTATTATTATATCAGTACTGGTATAAAAAATTTTGGTATCGTTCAACCTTAGTAGCAGGTGTAAGACGACCTGGCAATAAAGTCATATTGCTTTAGTAATCTAACCCAGGACCTTTTAATTGTGAGTTACATACTGACCCCTAAGCTACATTTAAGAGCCAGATGGCCATTTAAAACAAGTAAAGGGGAATATCTTACTCCAAATCAAAAACTTACAAATTTTTAATCAGGCATAAATAAAGACAATTTTAATTATACTAATTCTAGATCTACCAAGGACAAGAATATTTAATTATCTTTCATTTCCAAGATCCCCACATTAAATGCAAGTAGACGGTATATATTAGTTTTAATTACCTTTTCAATGCAAGAGCTGGCAGTGTGTGTGTCTTTCAATGAGTGTTGGTCATTTGTTTGGGAAGTGGGTGAGGCAGGCAATTTAGGGTCAAGGAAGCCCAAAAATTCTGAAGTAAAGCAGCATTCTGGAGATTCTGCAAGACTTTCAAGTCGTTCTTCATCTACACTGTTAGTTTCAACACATTCATGAACTTCTGTATGGTCACTTGCTTCAGAAGATGCAACATACAAACCATTATCTTCAAGGAAATTCAAGACTTCTAGAGAAAAACAGCCTTTTGGAGATTCTGCAAGACTTTCAAGTCGTTCATCATCTACACTGCTAATTTCATTACATTCATGAAATTCTGTAGGTGTATGAATAGGCAAAATTTGTGGGTCAACTTTGACACTGGATGTAACCAGTGGAATAAAATTATCTGTAGAAGTTCCCTCTGTTCTCTCATTTTTGTTACCTTCTTTTGTATCATAAGTGTACTGTGATGGGTCAATTTTTTCTTGACACAATGCACTACATTGCTCACCTGTAGGAGTTACACAGAGATGAGGAAAATCAAATTCCCAGTCATCTTGAATTACTGATGAAAGCTTGACTGAGTGCTCAGTGGGCTCTATGTTTTCAAAGGGCTGCAGCAACTTTAATTCATCATTAAATACTATATCTCGCAAGAGATCATTAATAACTGCAGATGGAACTGCATTAATTTTTTTGGAAGATGTATTAAGGAAGCTATCATAAACCTTAGGCTTTTCATAATACTTTGGCTCTTGGTTCAACAAAGGATCAGAGTATTCCTGTTCAGCCAATAATTTATGTAGCAGTCCAGACTGCCTAGCTTGCTTGAGCTTTTTCAGCAAGCTTTTCAAAATGGGTAACTGAAGTTCCATATTATTAATGGTTAACTCTAAGCTTTGAATTTCCATTTGTAGAGGAAAGGGTTCATCCTCATACATTACTTTGGGTTTATAATTTTCTGGGCAACTAGTTTCATCATTATTATGCACTATATCAGCATACATTTTATTATGCAAGGATTTCTTAAAATCTTGAATATAAGACATTGTCTTGTAGATATTTTCAGCTTCAAAGGCATTTTTGTCATCCACTGATAGAGTACTAGTCTTTGATGAACATGCAGAGGTGTCAGTTTTATATAAATTAAAGTTAGTTTCATTAGTCTTTTCATAATAAGGAAAGCCCTCGCAGACAGACGATTCTTCTTTATCTTCATAGTGACTGGAGGAGTCATCGCTACTGATACTATTGTATAAAGGAGACGGAGAGACTTCCCCTGAAGTATCTGAACAGGTTTCCCAGGAACTGCTGCTGCTGCTTTCTGTATCTTCAGCATTACTGACATTAGCCAAGTTTTCAAATTTAAACCTACTACTTATCTGTTGTGAAGTAGACAAGCTAGATTTATCTCTAGATGTTTTATCTGCCACAGCCTTAGACATGGCAGTGTCATTTTCTTCTGGAGGGATGCCAGTACCAGCTTCAGACATGGTAAATTCAGCCACTTCTTTATGGAAGACCTGCAACAAGTATAGCATTGTAACTGAAAACAGTCTTAAGGTTAATACAGTAATTAATAACACTACTATGGTATGCCTATATGAAAAACAAGTCAGGTTCAAGTTATACAAGATTTAAAGCCTGACAAATTTCACTCCATAATTAATAACTTATAAAAGCTTACATTAGGAGTATTTATATGAATATCTTTCAGCAAATGATATTACACTTAAGTGCTACATACTACTGTTAAGCAGGGTGGCTCATGCATCAAATGTCCTTACAGTTATGTATCCTTCAATAAATAATAAAATAAAATTTTTTTTTTTTTTTTTTATTAACACATCGGCCGATTCCCACCAAGGCAGGGTGGCCCGAAAAAGAAAAACTTTCATCATCATTCACTCCATCACTGTCTTGCCAGAAGGGTGCTTTACACTACAGTTATAAAACTGCAACATTTACACCCCTCCTTCAGAGTGCCGGCACTGTACTTCCCATCTCCAGAACTCAAGTCCGGCCTGCCGGTTTCCCTGAATCCCTTCATAAATGTTACTTTGCTCACACTCCAACAGCACGTCAAGTATTAAAAACCATATGCCTCCATTCACTCCTATCAAATACGCTCACACATGCTTGCTGGAAATCCAAGCCCTCGCACACAAAACTTCCTTTACCCCTCCCTCCAACCTTTCCTAGGCCGACCCCTACCCCGCCTTCCCTCCACTACAGATTTATACACTCGAAGTCACTCTGTCTCGTTCCATTCTCTCTACATGTCCAAACCACCTCAACAACCCTCCTCAGCTCTCTGGACAATCGTTTTGGTAATCCTGCACCTCCTCCTAATTTCCAAACTCCGAATTCTCTGCATTATATTCACACCACACATTGACCTCAGACATGACATCTCCACTGCCTCCAGCCTTCTCCTCGTTGCAACATTCATCACCCATGCTTCACACCCATATAAGAGCGTTGGTATAACTATACTCTCATACATTCCCTCTTTACTTCCATGGACAAGGTTCTTTGTCTCCACAGACTCCGAAGTGCTCCACTCACCCTTTTCCCTCATCAATTCTATGATTCACCTCATCCTTCATAGACCCATCCGCCGACATGTCCACTCCCAAATATCTGAATACATTCACCACCTCCATACTCTCTCCTCCAATCTGATATCCAATCTTTCGTCACCTATTCTTTTTGTTATTCTCATCACCTTACTCTTTCCTATATTCACTTTCAATTTTCTTCTTTTACACACCCTACCAAATTCATCCACCAACCTCTGCAGCTTCTCTTCAGAATCTCCCAAAAGCACAGTGTCATCAGCAAAAAGCAACTGTGACAACTCCCACTTTGTATTTGCTTCTTTATCTTTTAGCCCAACACCTCTTGCCAAGACCCTCGCATTCACTTCTCTTACAACCCCATCTATAAATATATTGAACAACCACGGTGACATCACACATCCTTGTCTAAGGCCCACTTTTACTGGGAAATAGTCCCCTTCCCTCCTACACACTCTAACCTGAGCCTCACTATCCTCATAAAAACTCTTCACTGCTTTCAGTAACCTTCCTCCTATTCCATACACCTGCAACATCTGCCACATTGCCCCCTATCTACCCTATCATACGCCTTTTCCAAATCCATAAATGCCACAAAAACATCTTTACCCTTATCCAAATACTGTTCACCTATATGTTTCACTGTAAACACTTGGTCTACACACCCCTACCTTTCCTAAAGCCCCTTGTTCATCTGCTATCCTGCTTTCTGTTTTACTCTTAATTCTTTCAATAATAACTCTACCATACACTTTACCAGGTACACTCAACAGACTTATTCCCTATAATTTTTGCACTCTCTTTTGTCCCCTTTGCCTTTATACAAAGGAACAATACACGCTCTCTGCCAATCCCTAGGTACCTTACCCTCTTCCATACATTTATTAAATAATAGCACCAACCACTCCAAAATTATATCCCCACCTGCTTTTAACATTTCTATCTTTATCCCATCAATCCCAGCTGCCTTACCCCTTTCATTCTACCCACTGCCTCACGAACTTCCCTACACCCACAACTGGCTCTTCCACACTCCTACAAGATGTTATTCCTCCTTGCCCTACACACGAAATCACAGCTTCCTGTCTTCATCAACATTTAACAAATCCTCAAAATATTCTCTCCATCTTCCCGATACCTCTAACTCTCCATTTAATAACTCTCCTCTCCTATTTTTAACTGTCAAATCCATTTGTTCTCTAGGCTTCCTCAACTTATTAATCTCATTCCAAAACTTTTTCTTATTTTCAACAAAATTTGCTGATAACATCTCACCCACTCTCTCATCTGCTCTCTTTTTACATTGCTTCACCACTCTTTTAACCTCTCTTTTTCTCTCCATATACTCTTCCCTCCTTGCATCACTTCTACTTTGTAAAAACCTCTCATATGCTAACTTTTTCTCCCTTACTACTCTCTTTACATCATCATTCCACCAATCGCTAAGGTTACAATGTGTTTACATATCATAATTTGATTGGTGCAAAAAAGTCACTATCATGCCGAGGCATTACCAAATGACATTCAATTTAAGCACTGTTGTTCCTCTCACTGTTCAAATTTCAACTAACTACTATTTACAACCTGCATGAAGTGATTATAGTATTATTGTTATGAACTAAAACAACCTCTGAAAAAGTCTATGATAACTTAATACATTAAAAAATAAAATAAAATAGCAGAACATACAGAATCATACATAAAACAGCAAAAGACAGAAATCTCTATTCTATGAAAACTATACTCAGCAGGTGCACAAAGTTTTTTTTTTTTTTTTAAATGGAACATATCCAGCAAAGACCTTTAAATATGTGAACACCCAATGAAGGATTAAAAGAATGCTATTGAATGGGCAGAACCCCATTGGCTAGAAGAGAGCCAGATTCTAGAATTAGAAGTCATATTTATGCAGCACTCTGACCTGGTGGTTATTCAGAACTTGTCTATAAAAAAGTATATATACATTAACACTTGGAAGCTAAAAATGACTATCAAATATAAAAACCAATCATGCAAAAAAAAGTATATATACATTAACACTTGGAAGCTAAAAATGACTATCAAATATAAAAACCAATCATACAAAAAAAAAGAATACTATCAGACCAGGGAAGGCACCAGAATTTCTATTCAGTACAGGTACATAAATTAGGGGTGGCAATCTAGGTGGAAAGATGGGAAAGGGGGGGGGGTAGGAATCTTTGTTTTGAAGCAGAATTATAATTACTATTTTTATTTGGGAGGCTTTGGGGGAAGCTGAGGGAATTTTGGGAGGCTAAAGCCCTTCAAGCCCCCTTACCCTTTTGGTGCCATTAGCACAACTAAGCAAAATCAACTTGATACTTTACAATTATAAATAAAATTATTATTATCATCTTATCTCTTATTCAAACTATAATTAATGGCCGAAATCTGTCGAGTACCAGTCGTATATGTACTATTATTGTGACTGCCCAAAATATGTTTACCATTTTCACTATTTCCAAAATAACAAGGTTATATTTATTTGTAAAATACAAACTAATGCCAGAATTCCCTCGAATAATCGTCACTAACTATACCCCGAAACTTTTACTGTTTATTTTGCACAAGATTTTGTTTTTAATAATATTTTTTTCACCATCTGCAAAATTTACTAAACTTTGATACACTGTACTGAGCAAATACAAATACGTAAATATATTACAACATGATACATTGTTTTTACAGAAATGGGCGACACTTGAGAAGGAAAGATGAATTATGGAATTAAGTGTTGATAAATACCATGTAACGAAAAGGAAGGGGGGTGCATAGCAAACCACATAAACCATTAAACTTCCCTGATTAACTCGCATTTAAACATACTAACCCCGTGACAGGTGTAGAGAAGAATGAGGTGTGGTGACAGCTGATGTTGTTATGGACGCCACAACTGACGGCCAGACGTCACCTTCCAACACCTAACATAACTTTTTTGTACCGAAAATATTCTTATTTTAATCTCAAAGAAAAACTTTTTTACAAACTAGTACACATAAGTGTAAACAGAAAGAATAGGTTAATTCAATTTGATACAATATGTAATTTGCATATTAAGCATTTTGATCAAAATAATGTTATAATTGTTATTTTATTTTTGGAAGATGAGATCCATGTCACAGAACAATTCGGTTCAAAACTGGATTTACAATCTCAAATTTAAAACATTTACAACAAAAATCTCATATTGCAATGTTTAACACTAAAATAATGTTGACGAATTATTTGTTTATATTTAAAGCATTATTATATAATTTTAAAAGAAAGCAACAACATTTTTTTATCCATGTATGAACCGAAATTTATTTCTGTACATATGATAGAAATATACAATGAAGTCATTTTAAGCTTAGGTATGCTATTTTTTTTCTAGATGAAACATAGGTTAGATGATAAAACTTGACCATATAGGGGGTCATGCAAGAAATATTCTAGAATTAGTTGCTGCATTATAAATAAGTTAAGTTTAGAAATTTGGCGTGAAAGAATTATTTTGAAATTATTTACTGTGTTGCGAATAAAGTCTTAGGCAGAGTTGTACCATATTTAACTAAGTTAAATCTGACCTCTAAGCTGTAGCCTAGGGAACGGGAGGTAATCAAGTTCGATCCGAGGAAGGGGAGAGTAATTCGAACTCCTAGGATCAAGAGCCGATCACCATCACATATTCCTGAGTTAATGGATCTTAGTGCCTATTTCTACTTTGCTAGGAGGTAATCCATGGCTCCTAGTATCTAAATCACCTGTGCTCCCACCATCCATTATAGCAATTACTTAGGAATAATACTTTATACTAGTATTACTGCTATCTCAATTAACAAAATATTATGTTAACACTGAAGAAAAAATATTTATAGTTTTCGTAATTTTAGTTATCAACATTAAAGCTTTAATGATTCTAACAGTGACCATTATTTTTATATTATTATCACTATTAATGATAGCAGCTCCATCTATTATTGAATTTCCAAAACGAGAAAGGACAATGCAAGTTCATCAAAGTCAATAAAAATTACTAGCTAGCAGCTACATGAGGTGAGACATTCAAAATTTAATATTTTCCTATCTTATTGTAAATAAACATTTGTATCGTAGTAGTTAGCAGTGGAGTGGTTGGTGTCGGTGCTTATGTTGTGTGGACTGAGGTCAAGTCAGGTCATTACTGCTGTTCACTTTCACGGGGTCATATATTCCAACTTTTAGTTGCGGTTGGTTAGTGAAGTGTGTCTCGCATATATCCGACGCTATGCTCTACAAACTTCTATGGATTATGTGGGCATTCTACCTTTGTCTTGTAAGTATCAATCTCAGTGTATTAAGAAAAACAGCGTCTTGTTACCGTAATTACTCGTAAAGTTCACTTATCGTAACTACATAGCTATTTTAATTTGTGAAGCACTGCTATTAGACCCATCAAAAAAAGAGGGGGAGAAGGATGCCTTGATGTTGAGCTCTTGGTCCAAGGAATCGGCACTACATTTTCTTTTTATTAAACCTGATTACTTCCTATTCCCCAGGAACTGTATGGTCCTTACGGGCCTCGTGATATACACATTCAAGATGCTTTATTTCTCTAAAAATTACAATGTGTGTTTTACATTTAAGGATTATAATTACAAAGATGGCCGTTAGCATGCCTGGGCATGCTAGGCATTTCGGGCAGACTTAATACTAGTTCTTAATCTATATTACAAATAACATATGAATACAAATTTCAAATGATTAAATGATTAAAGCACCGACTGTACTCTCCTCACATTAGTTTTAACCTACTAACGTTAGCCCCCTCACGTTAGTTTTAACCTACTAACGTTAGCCCCCTCACGTTAGTTTTAACCTACTAACGTTAGCCCCCTCACGTTAGTTTTAACCTACTAACGTTAGCCCCCCCTCACGTTAGTTTTAACCCACTAACGTTAGCCCCCTCACGTTAGTTTTAACCTACCAACGTTAGCCCCCTCACGTTAGTTTTAACCTACTAACGTTAGCCCCCCCTCACGTTAGTTTTAACCTACTAACGTTAGCCCCCTCACGTTAGTTTTAACCTACCAACGTTAGCCCCCTCACGTTAGTTTTAACCTACCAACGTTAGCCCCCTCACGTTGGTTTTAACCTACCAACGTTAGCCCCCTCACGTTGGTTTTAACCTACCAACGTTAGCCCCCTCAGGTTAGTTTTAACCTACCAACGTTAGCCCCCTCACGTTAGTTTTAACCTACCAACGTTAGCCCCCTCACGTTAGTTTTAACCTACCAACGTTAGCCCCCTCACGTTAGTTTTAACCTACTAACGTTAGCCCCCTTCATGCGGCTTAGTGATCCCCCCCCCTCTCGGTACTAACTTTAGCCTCTGACCATGCAGTGCTGAATATGACTCTTGCTTTAACTTTATTAAACAATTAATCATTAAGTACCTAAAAACAAAATATTTACTATTACTGGGCGTTAGAATAGGTATTGAAGTTTAGCCTTTAACTATCTAAATTAGTTTTTCCTTAAGAAATGTTTTGCATTTAGTTATAGTACTAAATCATAATTGATATTAAAATTTTGTATCTTTGGTATCTTAGTATATATTTCTCTTCGTATACTGGATAGTTAGACAATTTTGTATTTCTTAATTTTACATTAGTTTTCAATATTTTTACAGCCAGTGGCAGTTCATGCTGCCCACTTGCCAGCAGATGCCAATACAATTACTGCCGCAAGCCAAGTTACTATTGAAGATGAGGATGTTCAAACCTCAATAGACATAGATGATCTAATGGGACAAACAGAGAACAAACCCCTGGGAGTTCTTAAAGAACTAATGAACCCCACTTCTAAAACAAAGGAAGGAATCTTCAATATAAAATCTGAAGGAAGTAAGGTTTCAAGCTCTCCCGACGGTGCTGAAACACAACCGGTGAAAGACATGAAAGGAAACTCTTTGGAACAGAGTAACTCGCATGGAGGCGAGGGTGGTTCTGGAGTGTTTAGTTCTGCGGGAATAGGCCCATCTGTACCCGTTGAGACCTATGATCCACTAAAATCGCAGAATTCTGCTGGTAACAAGGTAGAGAGACTTTATTTCAAAGTAGGCTTCATATCTTTAGGGACCTACAGCCAACCTAAAATTGATAGTAAATTTAAATCTGAGTTTTTCAGGCAGTCCTGGCAATGGTCCTGGGCTGACTGGTACATGTATTTTTATCTCTAATTAGTAGGTTTTGTAAAAATTTACCTAACCCTTTACTAGCTTAATTCTCCGTGGAAATATTTATCCACTTCCTATTATTTTTCTTCGCTTTTAAATTTCCTTAGCAAAGATCTGCGCATTTTAATCCAATTTTTGGTCAAGCAGGCCGGGTCTTCCTCCCGGCCAGGACCCAGAAGAGAATCCTTCCTAGTGACTCGTGGAAGTCTCTTGGATACTTCCAGTACCCCTCCGCCTCCACCACTCCCTCAGCTTGATCACAACGTGGTGAGACTTGTGTAGGATTTGAGGTTCTTTATGAAGATGCTGAAAATACTACCAACTGAAACTACTATATTAAATTTTAGTATGAACATTGCTTCATAATGTATGTTACATAGTTGATTAAACCCAGAACAGCGACTGAAATAGTTTAATAAACCAATTATTGTTCATTAAGCCTTTCACTATGATTGGATACTACCAGATGTAATTATTGTTCTAAATTTCCTTTAACCAGTTTCGCATGTCGCCTGGAAGAGAGCAGCAGCAGCAGCCGCAGAAACAGCGTGAGATGGTCAGCAAACAAGAATTAATACTGCTCTTCAGCAACAGTGGGAGAGGAATAAACACTTTATCTCCTGGGTGTTCAGTACAACATGTAAACATTAAGGTTAGTAGATTCTACACAAAACGACTCTGCCATGCACTGAAACGCTTTCTATGGATAGCCGGAAGTAGCTAGACTGTTTTAGTCTAGTAATTATATAAATTTCGTAGAGCTTCATAATGCATTTTTTATAACTAAGATAAGAGATAAGATAGGATTTTCTTCGGATTTTTAACCCCGGAGGGTAGGCCACCCAGGATAACCCAAGAAAGTCAGTGCGTCATCGAGGACTCTTATTTCCATTGGGGTTCTTAATCTTGTCCCCCAGGATGCGACCCACACCAGTCGACTAACTCCCAGGTACCTATTTGCTGCTAGGTGAACATAACAGGTGTAAGGAAACACGTCGAAATGTTTCCACCCGCCGGGAATTGAATCTGTCGGGGTAAGGTTGTAAAGTAAGATTTGATTAAGTGTCGACTTGTATAAGAGTTCTACTTAGACTAATAAAAATTTTTGCAGTCTAGATGTTCTGCCAACGTGTTGGAGCTGTCTGCCAGTTCTAGAGTTCCCGTCCTGTGTAAAATATCGTTAGTGGAAGGAGAAGGCGAGGTGATCATGGATGGAGCATATATGGTAAGTGTACTCTCGTGCCGGTTTGTTAGTTTTGTGAGAGTTTGTTCAGTATTTAGTTAGCTACCATACATATGTGAAACTTTGCCTTCCTAAGAACCCTGGAAGATTGTTTGGTTCCAACGCTCTTATTTTTTTCCTATGGTGCCGGGGTATTTTCGGGCAACCCCTCTTACACTTAGGGGGAAGGGGTTGGGTTGGGTTATCTTATCCTTACGGTAAGACTTTGCTGAAGGAATTGGAGCTAACATCTTCTTGGATCAAACTTGTTTCTTCAATTTTCCAGGGTGAGAAATGCTCGCTAGCAATTTAACGCTAACCATTTCCAAGGGGAAGCGGCAATTGCCACACGTATCCATATTTTTTTGCATGTCAGGAAACCGGGACTAGTAAGATGAGATAAGGGCATGGAGTGAAGATTTGAATAACTTATTGTAGTTCTGAAGGTTTACTTTACCAAAGTCTTATTTTGGTCCCTTGATTAAGTACACAAAGCTGAAACTTTGTATACACAATTGTCTTTTACTGGTAAAGGAGAGGGAAGGGGGGAGTAGCCTTGTAATCCAAGAAATTTGACTTCCTTCCCTTCCTCACATTGCACCTGATTGCCTTGTATTCCCCAGGCACTGCAAATCCTAAAGTTACCTGCTTTCAGAAAGGCTTCCTATCAGTAAAGACACGCAGTGATTTTTTTTATTGCAACACATTTATTATGTCAACATTAGCTTTCCTTGTTAGCTTTTAAGTTCACCCGTTGCATTACTTTCCTTAACCTACAACTCTAACTTTTGGCGTTTTGTGATTAGTATGAATTGAGCACTTTTGTGATTAGACCTACGGTTTTAGCTGTACAGCTAATTAAAATTTACCGCTATAACTGATTTTTAAATTTAAGAGCTACCACTTATTTAAATTTAGCTAAGCCTAATAACCCATTTCATATTAAACTAATCTGATGAAAAGTAAAGCTGTCTGATAAGTGCTATTTTAGTGTAAAATAATCAGACTTAACATTTTTTTTTCTAAATTTCACGATCATATGAAATTACTGCATTAGTCAACACTGTGGCGTACAAGTGTATGAAAACGCGGGAAAAAAAATCTGTAGGCCTTGCTAAGTTTTTTAATAAAGCTTCCTAGCTCCCTCCCCCCCTCTTCTGATATTTTTTGTTTGGCTTTGGCGACACGTAGGTGCTTAGCTTAGTACATTAACTTAGATGCAAGTGACATTGTAAGTGACTTGCCTTGGACAATCCTCACCAGGTGATGTATGCAGTACTAGGCGTCTCCTCCAGCAGTACTGCCACTGGTTGGCGGCTCCTCAGGGACCTTCATGACACACATGTCAACAGGAAGTGTGATACATGCGACTCCCTCAGGGTCGCTGTTCTAATGAAGGTGAGAGTTTACCTTATGGGTAGTAAAGCCTCGTACACAAAGGATAGTTTAAAAAATGAAGTTTCAATTTTTTTTTGTATTTAGCAAAGTGCTGACCCAGCAGTGTTTAGCATTTAGTCTTAGTCGCTGTCATTCTTTGATAAATTTGCTGTTAAAAGCTGAAGATAGGGGAATCGCCTAGTGCTAATATTTTAAATTGATGCAGAGATTTTAAATTGGGATCTGGTATAGTGGGCAGAAAATTCTTTAATTTCACTCAAACATTTTAAAAAAATATGTATATATGTGGTTGCTTATATAACTGAGGAGCACTGGCTGTAACATTATATAATTACAGGTGGGAGACTCCACATGTATGGTAGAGATAACGTGCCAGCAAAGGGGAGGAGCAAGAGTAATAAACTTTACTCCTCAGGCGATAGATAGATCACAAGAGTCACTTTTCCCAACCACGCCGGTGCTGGTGACAGCACCCAGTGCAACCTTCAACCAAGTCTCTGTCCAAGATGCAACTAGCACTGCCAAAACCACTCTGTCCCTCCTCCACGGTAAGAATTTTGGGCATATTTCACTAAAACTAGAAGTCTGTCATGACTGGTATATTGTATATATTCCTATCTCAAATAGAAATTGAAAAACCTAAGCAGTGGGATTTGTTAATTAAACTTGTTAAATAAAAAATCTCCAGTTAACTTGTACAAGAGGCCTAAGAACTTGGAAATGCTGCCCATGTTTACCTAACACTAGAGGGACACAAGAGACTTCTAAAAAAAAAAAATAACCCAAAGGAGGGGTTAGTATACCTTTAACATAAATTATCATGAGCTAGATAAGCTAATAACTTTTATGTTAAATATAGCACTTAATCTAAAGTACTCGATAATTGTTTGCACAGGATCTGATCTGAGTGGTTCACTTGTAACTGGTGTGATTGACCTGGGCACAAAAATGGTGCTGGTGGTTAGCGTCTACTGCAAGGACATCACCCTAGACCTGCATATGGTAAAGTGTCAGGCCAAGGGTGAGGATGGTCTTACTGTCTCCCTCGTCAAGGTTGGTATGAAGCCAGGTGTGCTAAGTATTCATTAATCTTTTAAGGCTTCTGAACCTAGTGATTCTGTTCAGATAAATATTGAAAGATTGTTAATGTAGGATTACTTGCATATTTAATACATGCATTATATACTATTATCAATCCTTAATGGATCCACTATAATGTACTTAAATTTGCGTCCTTAGTGACAAGAAATACCTAAGTTTAGATATATAAAAGCCTCGGCTAATGTTCATGGCTGTGGTATCTTGTGGTCTGTATATTCATTACAATGAGGTTGCAGGATGGGTGTAGCGTGTCTCAGGTAATGGGAGAGTTCAGAGAGGTGCTGGGGATTGTTCACGAGAGCAGCTTTGGAGCCACCCCAGTGCGAAGAGTCACTCAATACGCCCAGATAGAAGCATTCAACACCAGACCCTCTCAGCAAAATATTACAATCATTTGCACCATTAAGGTGAGCGGACCAGCAGCGAAGTTTGTTATAATGCAACTCGTTAATATAAATGTATACTATAAAGATCTTAATTTTAATTTCTTGCTCAGTTTAGGAATTAGTTAAGTTTGATAAATTGATGCATAGAATCCCTTAGGTGTGAAATGGACACTGGTGAAGTTACTTCCTAGTCACAAGTTTACATCAATCACAGTACTATCCTTAATTCAGCTTGGTGAAAAACTATTACTCCAAGAGACTGAAACTATCCTAACTTTTCCTCTAATCAAATCAATTGCATTTTCCATGAATATAATACAGAATAGCCATTGTGCATATTAGCAATGCTCTTTCCTCAGATGTGCAGTGAAGTGTGCTTAGAGCAGCCAGCGTGTGTACACTCTGACATCAACCTTGGCAGGAGTAAAAGGCCCACAATATCACAATATTCGCAAATGGTCGCGCTAAGCAAAGCCTTCAGGGTAGCTGGTCTGTCAGGAAGCTCGTCTGGTATGTAGTATGCTCGCTTTGTTGATAATGTTTGTTGTGTTGCTGTGCTGTGTACTGCTGAGTGACCTACTCAGTAAAGTGCTCCGTAAATGTCACTAGTACATAAGTTTTTTTCATATTCATAGTGTGATGACTTTATGTACCTCGTACTCGTTCTGAGGAAGTGGTATACTCCACCCATCCTTTAGTGATTCGATACTTCTCAAAATTCCTTCCTATGGGCGGCAGTGAAAGGATTAAAGGCACATAATAGCTGTTCAAGTTATGGAGAATTAACCATAGAACTCAAAAGTTGGAAGTATGAACGTCTGTTAAACAAAAATAACTATTCTTTGAGCATTGACTAAACTAGAACATTACTTCATAAATATAAACAGGCTGATTTTAATTAGAAGTCTTAAATTGTAAATGGTGGGTTAAACAATGAGTAACATTTACAGTTTTGTTAAATAGTTCCTATCTTGCACTATTATAGGACACAATTCTCTAAACCCTAATAAATACTGATATTGCAGAAGGGCCTTCAAAGATACTGAGAGGTGGAGCCTCTCCAAAGGATGCAGTTATATATGACACTCCTGCATTAAGTACCAAGTGTATGCCTTATAGGAGTGTATACATCCTGGTGGGGGTGTTGAGTGGTATGTACCTGATTATCCTGGGTGTGTGCGTGTACTGCGTCCACCGTTCCGCCACCAGGACAGTCGTACAAAGCTACTTGGAGGACTACGAGTCTCCCAAGAAGGCGCTCTACCCAGAGTACAGCTCTCCACGCAAGCGCTCGCCCAAGGGTTCACCTGAATATTCGTCTTTTTCTATAAATGGTAGAGATGCGTTTTAGCAGTTTCTCGGTAAATTTTTGGTAGTACATGAGAAATTCTCGTGGAACATTTTTTTCGTAAATATTCCAATCTTAATCCTTTCATGCATTTAATTTGCAGTCTTGTAAGTTTAACATTTTAATCTTTACTTTTATTCATTTATAACCTTAAGATTTTAGCTTTGTCTTCGTATTAACTTTCAGAAACATTATTTTACAAATTACTAATTTTCAATCTTTTTCTTCAAACCACGCTTTCCGCAGGACTGTCACTTGTACTATAAAGCGGTTTATCTTTGCATAACCCTAATAAATGCCCCTGGAATTATAAACTCCAGCACTTTACCATGAGGCGTTGTGTATGTACTACTCGAATCCCTGTCTAGGATAATCTTGGTGAATCGCGGCCTTTAAGCCTCTTGTATTTCTTGTGAACGCTTCATTTTAAGTTTAGTAAAAATTAATGGTTCAACTTTAGAGTACCTAATATACAAGGCAGATAATACACAAGATAAACTATTGTAATTGGCCGGTCAACTTGTAACTGGGTCAAATGATCAAAATACTTGAGGAAATGTCCACTAGTGTACTCCATTAAACGAAATTCCACAATGCTTGGCATTGTAGTGGAGTTTAAGGGAATAATCTGATCGTGACAGAAGCTAGTGATCTACTTTTGAAGTCTCTAGCAAGCGCCTAGCAGTGACACATCACTGAACTAACACTAGTGGCAACACTAGTCACCGCGAGAAATCTCTCACTGCTCGTGACCTGTACATGTTAAGATGCATGCGTCGCCACGGTGTTGACCTATTTCATCATGTTTAACTTCTGTTTTTTAAGTTTGAAAATAGTTTTATTGTTAAAATCCGGTATGTTTTTTATAGTTAGTGTAGCCTCAGGAGCACAAATATTTGTATGCACTATTTTAAAGATCATTAATTTTGAATATTGTAAAGAGGCACCCTATTATTATTATTTATTATTATAGAAGTGTCAATTTCATTCTTTAAATTGTGTATTAGTTTTAATATTGTTAGTGTTCATAGGTTTATCTTTGTTACTGATGTATTTGTTTTATTGATTGAAATTATAAGGCTACTACAGTAAGATTTTTTTTAATTTTCACTTTGGCCTGCCTACTATCGGAGTATACCTGTCATTGTTGGACCTGAACCATCCAAGAAACTGAAGATGGAATGTCCGATATTTTTACGTTTTGGGGAGAGGGGGAATGCAATAAAAATTAGTTATAATTATTTTCAAGGGGAGCGCTAAACTCTCTGGTAATACAGCCGCTAGGAAATGAAAGCCATTAGATTAGATCATTGATAAATGAAGGTAGTGGGGGGGGTAAGGTTCTTGGCCAAGGGTAGTAACTTACCCCTCTTCCTTAAATCGAACCTGATTGCCTCCCATTTCCTCAGGCGCTGTATGATTCTCGGGGTTCAGGGCTCCCCACTAAGTATGATTGTTTAGTCTTGTGAAATAAGTATGTGGGCGGATTGCAGGAATGGTACAATAGATGGTTACTAGCATCAAAGCACCTCCTCTAGGGAGGTGCTTTGATGCTAGTAAGGGGCTCTGGATCCAAGAAACTGAACTTTACCCCTTCCTTAGCTCATACCTGAATGAATCTCCTCCTGCGGGCAATATGACTAGTACGGATTTTACTTTGTTTTTATCTATGTCAAATCTTGAAATAAGGTACCAAATACGGAATAATTTTTCATGGAGAAGAGCTAAACCCACAGGGGCCGTACAACACCTTGAGAATGGGAGACGATGAGAATAAGGTTAGTTTCCACATGATTAAAGTGACTGTACTTCACCTCTTAACTGAAGTTTCTTGATAAGTAAAAGGACACAAATGCAACTAATGTGACATTTTATTGTGGCAACGTTTTGCTCTCCAGGAGTTTTTTCAAGCCGGCTTGAGAAAGCTGGAGAGCGAAACGTTGGCACAATAAAATGCCACATTAGTTGCATTTGCCCTTTAACATATTGTCGGTTATTCTACCAATATTACTTTCTTGATGTTGATGGTCTCTTAGAGGAAGTGGAGTTACCCTTAATATTTAATGCATGCGTGTGAACTTTAAACCTCCGTCAAGAAAACCCCTAAAGGCAGCGGTTCCTTGATGCTGGTGAGGCTCCTGATCCATGAAATAGGATTTGTCCTTCTGGATTTAACCTGATTGCCTCCCATTTCCCAAGAACTATGATCTTTTATGAGTTTAGCGCTTCCCTGTAAAAAACCTGGTAAGACACCTGGTGCAGAATATAGCGTTAATGGGGAAATGCTAAACCCACGGTCATAAAGATTTGGGAATGGGAAGTTACTAGTAATGAGGCTAGTGTGCACTAGGACACCTTGGGTCATTGCATAACCCCTGCATCCTTAGAGACGTACCTTGTTGTTGGTAAGGGGCTCTTGATCCAAAGAATCTGAACTATCCTAAAACTATCTTGGCTCATTCTCCAAGGCGCTGTATGACCCCCCTCACCTACAAATTTAGTCCTCCCCCCATGAACGTAATCTTCCCAGTGTTTGCCAAGAACTCTGCATCTGTTCCCATCACTTCTCTCAAGAGGTTCCTCGATGCTGGTGAGGGGCCTCTTGATCTAGAGAGCTGGATCTGTGCTCCAATTCCCTGAATGCCTTCATCCTACCCCTATCACAGGCGCTGTATAACCTCTACGGGTTTAGCGTCCCCCATCACTTGTCTGAATTTTATCTCTAAATTTACTGATACGGCTGATGATTCTTAACAAATTATGAATGATTGTGGGATGTGAAATTTAACTTTGGAATGAAGTGCCTTGATTTCCAGTGAAAGGCTCTTGATCCAAAGAGCTGGTCTTGTCCTCCCCTTGGATCTAACATGACTGCCTCCTATTCCCCAGACGTTTGATCCTTACTTAGAGGTAAGTTTCGATTGTAATATGACCCCTACTGACTGGTCTTTTGCTAAAACTGTCTACCCTAGGTCTAACTTTCACAGTCGCCGTCTGGTTGAATCCTCTTGTACACAACTTTCCTTGTATGTATCTCAGTCGTGATTTTGTCTCTATAGATGCCTTCCTCTCCCAATACATTGTAAAATGCTCCAAATTTCAGAACAGCCGTGACTTAACCTTTGGGTTTTCTTTCTTCTGCCTTGGATATTTGGTCCATTATTTTTTTTCCCCTGTGCTCTTGTTCCTACCTTTTTTGGGGCCAGTAGCTCCCTTGCAGTGCTCCTTTTACTTAGTCTTTGACTTACTACCTCTTGTCCAGTCCCTGTCTGCTGGCCTATATATACTCCCTTCTCAACTTTTTGTTAGTGTGACTTTGTAAATGGTCCTAGTCGAACCGAAACGTTGTCGTAAGCTCCTCTGTGCGGGTTATTTGTGTATGACTCGGTTTTTAGCGAGCCGCTAACCAGACAAGAGTCGAAGACCTAAATGATTTTTGAGAGTACCACAGAACTTGGTAGACGCAAATCTATGACATTATCCTGACGCCAAATGACTTCGAAAATGCGATAAATGACATGCCTATGCACTCCGGCCCAGACTCATGGAACTCAAGTGTTCATCAAGAACACAGCTTTTAACATCCTATGGAGAGGGAGCATGGACACTGGGGTCGTCCCGCAGTTACTAAAAACAACAGACATAGCCCCACTCCACAAAGGCGGCAGTAAAGCAATAGCAAAGAACTACAGACCAATAGTGCTAACGTCCCATATCATAAAAATCTTTGAAAGGGTTCTAAGAAGCAAAATCGCCACTCGTCTAGATACCCATCAATTACACAACCCAGGACAGCATGGGTTTAGAGCAGGTCGCTCCTGTCTGTCCCAATTACTGGACCACTACAAGGTCCTGGATACTCTACACAAGAAAGAAGGAACACTGCAGCAGGCCTACTGGCCCATGCGAGGCAGGTCCAAGTCTCCAACAGGCTCAAGCCAATGCCCCGACCCAGCCAGGTCAGGTTACATTCACTTAAGGAAGGAGCACTGCATCTGATCTAGTAGCACAAGCTATTCAGGACCAACTCGCACCCAACCGCACCCACTCATATTATCTAGCCGACCACCTGGAGCTACCGTCTCCAGGTATTCAGGTCACTACCACTTAAGAAATTAGTAAGGCAACTGACCTGGTAGTACAAGCTAGTCAGGTCCAAACTCTCACCCACCCACACCCTCTCATGTATTTATCTAATCTATTTTTAAAACTACACAACGTCTTAGCATCTATGACGGTACTCGGGAGTTTGTTCCACTCATCCACAACTCTATTACCAAACCAGTGCTTTCCTATATCCTTCCTGAATCTGAACTTTTCCAACTTGAAACCATTGCTGCGAGTCCTGTCTTGGCTGGATATTTTCAGCACTCTATTTACATCCCCTTTATTTATTCCTGTTTTCCATTTATACACCTCAATCATATCCCCCCTAATTCTACGCCTTTCTAGAGAGTGCAGATTCAGGGCCCTCAGTCTATCCTCATAAGGAAGATTTCTGATACATGGGATCAACTTTGTCATCCTCCTCTGTACGTTTTCCAGTGCATTTATATCCATTCTGTAATACGGTGACCAGAACTGTGCAGCATAATCTAAATGAGGCCTAACCAAAGATATATAGAGTTGAAGAACAACCTGAGGACTTCTATTATTTATACTTCTTGATATGAAAGCCAAGGATTCTGTTAGCTTTATTGCGAACACTTATGCACTGTTGTCTTGGCTTCAGATTACTACTAACCAGAACTCCTAAATCTTTCTCGCAATCACAAGTAATAAGAGCTACATTATTCAGTTTATATGTGGCATGGTTATTGTCCTGCCCAACATTTAGAACTTTGCATTTGTTTACATTAAACTGCATCTGCCACTAGAAGACAAACAGAATGCAGATGTTATATACACACTTTGTAAAAGCCTTTGACAAGTGTGACCATGGTGTAATAGCACACAAAATACGTGATAAAGGAATAACAGAAAAAGTTGGTAAATGGATCTATAATTTCTTAACAAAAGAGAACAGAGTAAAGTCTGAGGCGGCTACGGTGAAAAGCTGTTCCACAAGGCACAGTACTCGCTCCCATCTTTTTCCTCATCCTCATATCTGACATACAGGGATATAAGCCACAGTGCCGTGTCTTCCTTTTCAGATGACACCCGAATCTGCATGAGTGTCCACCACTGAAGACACTCCAAGCGGACATCAACCAAATCTTTAAATGGGCTGCAGAAAACAATATGAAGTTCAATGATGAGAAATTTCAATTACTCCGATATGGAAAACGTGAAGAAATTAAAATTTCATCGGAGTATAAAACAAATTCCAACCACACAATAGAGCGAAAAACTAATGTCAAAGACCTGGGAGTGATCATGTCAGAGGATCTTACCTTCAAGGACCATAACACTAGCAATCGCATCTGCTAGAAAAATGACAGGATGGATAATGAGAACCTTCAAAACCAGGGATGCCAAGCCCATGATGACACTTTTCAGGTCGCTTGTTCTATCTAGGCTGGAATATTGCTGCACACTAACTGCACCTTTCAAGGCAGGTGAAATTGCTGACCTAGAAAATGTGCAGAGAACCTTCACGGCACGCATAACTGCGATAAACCACCTCATTTACTGGGAACGCTTGGTTTAGCGCTTCTTTTGATTATAATACTGGGAACGCTTGAATTTCCTAAACCTGTACTCCCTAGAACGCAGGCGGAAGAGATACATTATTATATACACTTGAAAAATCCTAGAGGGATTAGTACCAAACTTGAACACGAAAATCACTTCCTACGAAAGCAAAAGACTCTGCAGACGATGTAACATCCCCCCAATGAAAGGCAGGGGTGCCACTAGCACGTTGAGAAACAACACAATAAGTGTCAGGGGCCCAAGACTGTTCAACTGCCTCCCAGCATACATAAGGGGGATTATCAATAGACCCCTGGCTGTCTTTAAGCAGGCACTGGACAGGCACCTAAAGTCGGTACCTGACCAGCCAGGCTGTGGTTCGTACGTTGGACTGCGTGCGGCCAGCAGTAACAGCCTGGTTGATCAGGCCCTGATCCACTATAAGGCCTGGCTGGTTTAGCGCTTCTTTTTCCCCATGATTATAATAATAATAATAATAATAGCGCTTCTTTTGATTATAATAATATAAGGCCTGGTCACAGACCGGGCCGCGGGGGCGTTGACCCCTGGAACTCTCTCCAGGTAAACACTCTCCAGGTACAGGTTTAGCGCTTTCCTGATTAAATTCGATTTCTGTAATACGCGACAGGAGCATGTTAATAGTATAGACTGATATATGGAGTAGGTGGTGGAGGTAATGACTGCCAATATGAAATTTTCCAAAGTATTGTATAACTGGCCAAATTGCATATATTCATAACAGGAAATGATCGTGTTGTACACGAGTGGTAGACAGTACCGACAAAGTGAAGAATTAGACACGTGTGCAACTAATGGTTGTAATAGACCATAATTTTTAAAGGGGTGGACCGGTAAGCCAGCGGAAGGCCTCGGTCAGATGACCAAAAGCTCCAACGGCGGGTCATCATCTGACTAAGACCCGCGTCAGGAAACACTTGTCCGGTGTCCTGACGAACCTTACCTAACATAAGCTTGATCTTCACATTGTTTCAGACTATGGAACAGAACTCTTCTCCAGGCTGAGGGACTGACCACCTCAATTCTACATCTGCAAGGCTGATGGACTGATACATCGTCTTCACATCACTACTGCTCCTGCCTACTTTCTGCACTCGACTGAAGAAGCCTACTGTGTAGTCGAAACGTTTCGGAATAGTTGCCTAACTGTTGCCTATGTGTCTTGCCTACCAACCTGTCAGTATTGTATACCATTTTGATATTCACAATACAAGGCCATCGTGAAGACAGTAGCACTACATAAAGATGAGGTACTGAGTCCCTCATCCTTGGAGTTGAAGAGTACCGTAGTCTTGAAGATGGATGCCGAAACTTCTACAAATATATTCAGATGTTGCACATGTCTAATTCTTTATGAATGACCGTAAATGGATACAGTACTCAAACATCTTTTCGGTGAAGTCATTTACAAGCGAATCAAGAGGCTAAGGTCACCTTGTTGAACAAGACATTAAAGTGAGAAGTCAAAGGAGTAAAGAGAGCCGAAAGTGAATATAAAATTAAGGTTGCGAAGGAATAAGAGGTAAGATAAAGATTAAAGATTATTTATTTCACCATGATACAATGTTTGTACAGAGGTGAATGACATTAGGTGTGCATGCAGAAAGCCCCTTAATATGCAGAACATTTCGGGCAAACAAGCCAATAAATTTAATCCAAAGTTTCTTTCAGGTACTATATAGGAATATGATAGGCTCACTTAAGTCACTCTTGTCGGACTTTTATGGGTTATTCTAGGTTCTCTACACATATGCTGCTATGTACGAGAATCTATGTAACTGTATTTGTGTTAACATGAATAAATTTACTAAATTTAACTCGGATAAGCTTACTGCTAGTGAAAAAAAAAAAGTGTACCATTTTGAACACTCATTACCGTTCTTGTTACACAAGATGATACAAAGAAAACTGACTGGTAAGAGTGGTGTAAGCGACCGTCTGGACCACAACAATAACAACAGTGCGTCACATTGTTCCTCAGTTTGCCCACAGATTTTATTTGGATTATTAACCCAGAGGATTGATAACCAAGGATAATCCAAGGAAACCAGTTTATGTGGCTCCCATAACCCAAAGAAGCCAATCGCTGTCTGGTTTCTATTTGGGTCCTTTTAATTTCCACATTAACCTTTACAAAGAAATAAATCTATCTTTCATACACGAGTCTGCTAACATACAGGTACTCACCTAATTCACCTAATTGTCCGCTACTGGGTCTGATCTCCCTGCTCCATGAGCTTTATCATACCTTGTCTTAAAACTATGTATGGTTCCTGCCTCCACTATATCGTTCGTTAGACTATGGCCTACTTGCTGCTAGGTGAACCCACCCTTTCCCCAGCCTAGGTATGTGCCTTGATTCAGTCAGGATATCTTGATCCGAAGACCCCAGGGGTTACTAATTTTCAAGGAACCCAGTGGAAATAAGTCACTTTGTCTGACTTTTTTTGGGTTATCCTAGGTAATCTACACATATGCTTCTATGTATGATAATTTATATAACTATTTGTGTACCTGTACCTGAATAAACTTACTAATGGAAATAAGTCACTTTGACTTTTTTGGATTATCCTATGTAATTTACACTATGATAATTGTACTTGTGCCTAAATAAACTTATTACCCTCACTTTCCTCAGAAGTATGATCCATATAGGCTTAGTAGCACTCCATGAATATAATCCCCTTCCTCAGATCAAACCTCCCATTCTAGGTAGGTGTCTTGTTGTAAGTGAGGTGTTTGTGCTGCAAGGAAATGAAGCCAGCCTCCCCTTCCTTGGATGTAATTTAATCTACCTCCCATTCTCCTTGTGCTGTATGACCTGTACAGGTTTAGCTCTTCCCCTTTGAATGTAATAGTAATAATATAATAGTTTAGTGCTTAGTTATGATTGTAATAATAATAATAATTATACATTAATAATTTCAGGAAGATGATATGGAAACAAGAATAATCACCAGCAATTTATCGCGCACAAGCCTACCAGAGAACAGCGAGACATCACACCTCACTACAACTCCAACAGTCATTGGAAGAAACCTTTGATTATTGTACATATGATAGAGGTAAACAAGAGGTTGGGACAAGAGGAACATAACTTACCATGTCATTATTAAGGGTAAGGAAGTAAAATATAATTTGTCAACTTTCTGGATTAGCATTTTTAACACCATATCCTGATAATACAATGTTAATTACACCCATCAAAGGAAATGCCTTGATGCTAGTGAAGGACTCGTGATCCAGGGAATCGGAGCTATCCTCCCCTTCCTTAGATCAAACATAATTACCTCCCAGTTCCCAGGTGGAAAGTACAATGCCTGCACCTTAAATGAGGGATTTGGGACACTTGCTGTTTAGAGTGACATCTAAACTGTCATATGTGTGCCACTGCAAAGACTGATAATGTGAATGATGGTGAAAGTTTTTTTTTTTTGGGGAGGGATGAGGGTCACCCTGTCTCAAAAGTTGAATTGACAGGCTAAGAGCTGTTATCCTACCTCAGCTCATTTCAAAGCCAAGCCCTATATATAAGGTATACAGTGGTTCCCTGCCTAACGAACACCCCGGAAATCGTACAGTTATGTAAGTATAATATTGTAAGTGCTTGTGGAAGTGTATTTTTGGGGGTCTGAAATAGACTAACCTACGTGACATTATTTCTTAAGGAAGTAAATTCGTTCGGTAATGGCACTTGAGCAGGCTTCTGGACTGAATTTTGTTCGTTAGGCGGGGGACCACTGTACTGTATGTACTAACACCCCCTGGGATTCGACCCACAATAGTTGACAAACAACCATGTATGTACTTACTCTTAGATGAACAAGGTCAGCAGGTGTAAGAAAATATGCCCAGTGTCCATCCATTATGGACAGTGAACCATGGACCCTTAGTACAGTTTTAGCACTTCCCCATGAATATACAGTAGAACCTCCGTATCCACTGATTCAGTATCCGCGGTTTCAGTTATCCACAGTTTACTGTGGCCCAAAAATACCTCTTAATTTTGCGTAATAATGGCCCCAAAGCACAAAAATAGAGAAGCTGGCAGTTCTTCAAAGCCTAAGAGAAGTCGTGAAGTGCTTCCCATTAGTGAAAAAGTGATAATTCTCCACTTATTGTGCATAATTTATCAATTAAACCTTACAATAGGTATGTATAGGACTTTCTCCATGGGAAAGTGGAACAGAATTCTTCCTCTGTTAGCCATGCGTGTCGTAAGAGTCGACTAAAATCCCGGGAGCAAGGGGCTAGTAACCCCTTCTCCTGTATACATTACTAAACTAAAGTTGAAAAGAGAAACTTTTGTTTTTCTTTTTGGGCCACCCTACCTCGGTGGGAAACAGCCGATTTGTTGAAAGAAAGAAGATGTATAGGACTTTTAGGGTTTGCTACTATTCACGGTTTCGGTATCCACAGCAGGTCCTTGGAACGTATCCCCCGTGGATATGGGGGTCCTACTGTAATAAATACCGGAATAATAATAATAATCCGTAGTTACAACTCCAGTACCTGTACCTGTACTTCACTTTTATAATTCATACTTCAACATAACTTTACAATGAATAAGGTCTACTTACGCATCCAAGAAAAATAAAAAATTTATGAAGATATTATCACATAGCTGGGCAACAAAAATTATTTATAGGAAAGAGAGGGAAATGGAAGCGGGGAAAAGAAATTTAGATGTAATACTGAACTGTATATCTAAATATATGCATACACTAGCATATGCAAAGCAAATTCATTATATGTATGCCTAAAAATATATACTTGCACTAGCCTTTGTAACAACCAGCCTGAGCATCCTGAGTTTGGAGCAAACTTTACTTGTACTAAGCAACACCCACTAAATGTGTGCTGTCCCAAAGTAAGTTGGGAAGGGCTAAGTTACATTACATTACATTAATTTATCAGAGGGTAGTAGTACAGTGGTACCCCGACTTACGATGGTCCCCAAACACATCCTTTTATGTAAGTTGATTTTTTTAAATGCTTTTGTAAGTGTAATTTTGGGGGTCTAAAAGGACTAGTCTATTTTACATCATTTCTTATGGAGATAAATTTGTTTGGTAATGGCACTTGAACAGCATTCTGGAATGAAAAATTATCGTAAGTCGGGGTACCACTGTATATAGGAAATATTCTAGGAAGGAAAGGCAGAGTTGGACCACAGACAGTAACCATGATAATTTTATGGGTTATAGGAATGTGAATGCTAGGGAAGCAGACTCCTCAAGGGAGGCTCTTTGATGCCAGTGAGGAGCTCTTAATCCAAGGAATTGGACTTGTCCTCCCCTTCCTTGGATCAAACCTGAATGCCTCCCCATAAATATAATAATAATAATAATATGGAAGCAAATAAAAGACAGTGTTGCAGCCCTCTAATTCCATAATACTTGGATACTAAAACTGTATACAGACTTTTCATTATGAATGATCAAAAGGCCCTGGATGGAAAATGTAATTCTTGATGATGAATGATATAGAGCCTAGAAAGAGTAGCTGTGAAAACAGGAATTGACAAAGCATTGGGTTGAAGGACTGCCATTGCTTGAGGATGATTCTTCCACAAATCATCTCTATTTTCATTCACTTATCATAAATAATATTGTAGACTAATTGAATCTAAATAACACCTGTTTTGTGGATACCCGACTGGCAGATGAAGTGGGTGAGCAAGAGAAATCTGGTTAAGCAGGAACAGTTCATATGCTTATGCTTACAATAGTAAAATGTGCAACAGTCATCTGTAACTTCATTAAAAACACAATAATTTCTTGCTATAATGAACAGTTGCTGTATAACCCTTGTGGATTAGCGTTTCTTTTGATTATAATACAGTGGACCCCCGAGTTTCGTAAGGTTCTTACTTCGTAAACATCGTGTTTCGTAAGCTTTTTACGACTTCGAGAATCGTAAAACCGCTCGTGTTTTGTAACGTATTAGACCTGTCCGCCTGCTCCGCACCTGCGCGGGACGCAAGACGCCGCCAGTGAAATGTTGTTTACCATTGAGAGAACATTACCTAGCGCGCTCTTTCAAACATTCACACTACATTTGGTGTTTTTTTTGGTGCTTTAGTGATTGTCACTGTGAAATAAGTCACCATGGGTCCAAAGAAGCTTCCTAGTGGCACCCCTGTGGTAAAGAAAGTGAGGAACACCATCGAACTGAAGAAAGAGATTATAGAAAAATATGAGAGTGGCGTACGTCTGAGTGATCTTGCCAGGATGTACAACAAAACCCCTTCTACTATCGGCTCTATCCTGGCAAAGAGAAATGAGATCAAGGAAGCTAATGTTGCAAAAGGGGTTGATATGTTAACGAAAAATAGATCGAAAACAGTGGATGAGGTTGAGAAGTTGTTGTTGGTGTGGATCCATGGAAAACAGAGAGCGGGTGATAGTGTTTCCATGGCGATAATTTGTGAAAAGGCAAGGAAGTTGCACGCAGATCTTGTCAAGACAATGCCTGCAACCAGTGGTGAGGCAAGTGATTTTAAAGCCAGCAAAGGCTGGTTTGACAGGTTTAAGAAACGTAGTGGCATACACAGTGTTGTGAGGCATGGTGAGGCAGCCAGCTCAGACAAACGTGCAGCTGAAAAATTTAATAATAATAATAATAATATTTTTATTTCAATGCATGTTACAAGTGTACATTGTTATTGGTAGTTACAATTATAAAACTGTAATGCAAGGAGAGCCACTGGCATGCCATGGCATTAGGGGCAGCTTATTCTAAAGACTTATTCACTAAAGACTTAATGCTAGAGAAATTGATTGAGTTTATTCTAGTTCTGTATTATTTAAAATTTCAATCTGGTTATACATACAATAAAAAGACAATACAAGAGAAATTGGTTGAGTTTAGTTTAGTTGTATATTTTAATTCAAGTTACAATATGTTGATGCATTACTAGTATAATAACAATACTAGAAAATTTATTGAGTTTCTTCTAGTTATATATTTTATTTCTATTTAACAAAATGATGATACTATAATATTTAAATGAACAATATGATGATATGATATTGCAACAAGTGTTAAGGAGGATGACATATAAATTGAGATTATCTTAAGTAAAATAACATTGGGTTTGAAAGTTTGTTACAGTATGAGTATTTAGTATAGTGTGAGTAGGTGATTTTTGAGAAGAGTCTTGAATTGATTTTCGGACAAGGTTAACTTAATATTTACTGGTAATGAATTCCAGATTCTGGGGCCCTTTATGTGCATAGAATTTTTACATTGGTTAGTATGGACTCGGGGTATGTCAAATAGTGATCTGTGTCTTGTGTCATGGTCGTGGGACCTATTAAAGTTGTTGAGGAGAATTTTGAGCGGAGGGTTGATATTAGCATGTAGAGTTTTATGTATGTAGATGGCACATGAATAGGTGTGAATATTTTTTACGGTGAGTAGTTTTAATGTTCTGAATATAGGTGGAGTATGTTGTCTAGAGTGGGAATTTGTTATCATGAATTCCAGGGGTTCGTAGAGGCTGAACAATTCCTCCCCCAACAAGTGTTTAACTGTGATGAAACAGGCCTGTTTTGGAAGAAAATGCCCAACAGGACCTACATTACTCAGGAAGAAAAGGCACAGCCAGGACACAAGCCTATGAAAGACAGGCTAACTCTCATGTTTTGTTCTAATGTTAGTGGGGATTTTAAAGTGAAGCCTTTACTGGTGTATCACTATGAAAATCCCAGACCCTTCAAGAATCACAGTGTTGACAAGAATAATTTGTGTGTGCATTGGAAGGCTAACACCAAGGCATGGGTCACTACGGAGATTTTCAAGGAATGGGTGACTGGAGTGTTTGGCCCTACTGTGAAGAAATACCTCTTGGAAAAGAAATTGCCACTCAAGTGCCTCCTGATACTGGACAATGCTCCTGCTCACCCTCACAACTTGCAAGAGTGTTTGTCTGACAAGTTTAATTTCATCAGAGTGAAGTTCTTGCCTCCTAACACCACTCCTCTCCTCCAGCCCATGGACCAGCAGGTCATTTCCAACTTCAAGAAACTGTACACCAAAGCACTGTTTGAAAAGTGCTTTGAAGTGACCTCGGACACTGAGTTGACCCTAAGAGAGTTCTGGAAAGATCACTTCAACATTGTGCAATGCATACGCCTTATAGGTAAGGCTTGGGAGGAGTGACTTCCAGGACTTTGAACTCTGCTTGGAGACCATTGTGGCCAGGTTGTGTCCAACAGAGGGATTTTGAAGGATTTGAGGCTGACCCTGACCTTGACCCTGACGACCCTGTGCCTGTTGTGGACTCTATTGTGGCATTGGGGAACAACCTGGGGTTGGAGGTGAGTGGTGAGGATGTGGAAGAGTTGGTGGAGGCCCACAGGGTAGAGCTAACAACTGAAGAGCTGCAAGAGCTTCATCTGGAACAGCAACAGACCACAGCTGAGGTTATTGCTTCAAAGGAGGAGGGTGAGAGACAGAAGGAGGTGCCCTCTTCAGTGCTTAAGGAGATGTGTACAAAGTGGAATGAGTTGCAGACATTTGTTGAAAGACACCACCCTGAGCAAGCTGAAATGAGCCTTCTGTGCAGCCACTTCAGTGACAGAGCCATGTCGCACTTCAGGAAAGTGTTGAAGGGTCGCCAGAAACAGAGGACTCTGGACAGTTACTTCACCAGGCAGGGGTCTAGTGGCATTAAAAGACCAAGAAGGGAAGTAACCCCAGAGAGGGACTTGTTACCTGAAGTCCTTTTGGAGGGGGATTCCCCTTCCAACCACTAACTCCCTGCCCCTTTCAGCAACTCTACCTTCCAGATGCCTGCAACTCTTCAATAAAGGTAAGTAAATGTATACTGTATATATATATATTGTTTTTAATTTAGTATGTGAATATTTTTTTGTGGAACGGATTAATTGTATTTACATTATTTCTTGTGGGAAATAATGGTTCGAATTTCGTAAACTTTGTGTTAAGTACTAGCTCCTGGAACGGATTAATTACGATA
This sequence comes from Cherax destructor, assembly GCA_009830355.1. Lineage (NCBI taxonomy): Eukaryota > Metazoa > Arthropoda > Malacostraca > Decapoda > Parastacidae > Cherax > Cherax destructor. Next base: position 11,500 of record WNWK01001912.1, on the reverse strand, counting down.
CTCGGGGGTCCACTGTAATACAGTGGTACCTCGAGTTACGATGGTCCCCAAAATCGCCTTTTTATGTAAGTTTATTTTTTTAAATGCTTTTGTAAGTATATTTTTGGGGGTGTAAAAGGACTAGTCTATTTTACATTATTCCTTATGGGGATAAATTCGTTTGGTAATGGCACTTGAACAGCATTCTCGAACGAAAAAATATCGTAACTCGAGGTACCACTGTAATAATAATAATAATGAACAGTTTTATAATGAGTATGCAGTTGCCACATTTTTTTTTACCCTAGATGATACCTAAATCATTTTCACCACTGGTGTGAAAACAGATGGAAAAACTAAAGCAATTTCTGGCTGATGTGACATTTTTTAATACTAGTGGACTATCTCTACCACCCACATGCTTTGATCAACAGTGGCACTGACATATACTGTATTACACAATTCTAATACAGTAATTACTTCTACTATCCAGATGATGTTGAAACCATTTGCATCACTTGGAATAGGAAATGCAATGTTTTCAGCATGACATAGCTAATGTTTACAGTACGTATCAGTAACTTAACCTCCACACTCTAATATTCTAATCGGCAGTGACAAGTATGCAATTTGCTGAAATTATGCAGTTCTTATGCCTAGCCTTCCTCAGATGACATTTACAGCAGGTTATATTTGTGGTACATCCTGTGTGACACTTGTGGGTTTGGCACTTGGTTTTGATTATAATAATATTTGTGGTACAGTAAGTACAGTGGTACCTCTTGTTATGAGTTTAATTAATTTCAGAAGGCTGTTCGAGTGCCGATACCGAACAAATTTGTTCTCATAAGGAATAATGTGAATTAGATTAATCCGTTTCAGACCCCCAAAAATACACTTACAAAAGCACTTACATAATTGTTCGAGTTGGGAGCTGCTCGTATGTCGAGGTACCACTGTACAGTGGACCCCCGGCTAACAAACACCCCGGAAATCGTGCAATTATGTAAGTATAATATTGTAAGTGCTTCTGGAAGTGTATTTTTGGGGGTCTGAAATGGACTAACCTACGTGACATTATTCCTTAAGGGAGTAAATTCGTTCGGTAATGTCACTTGAGCAGGCTTATGGAATAAAGTTTTTTCGTTAGCCGGGGGTCCACTGTATAGTTCTAAAAGCTTGGGAGTGTGTAATCTTTCAAGTTCTGAATTGTTTGATTCAGTGAAGCAAAATTCTGCTGTATTTTCTTCCACATTTTGCTTCACCCCAAAACATATTCTACTTAAAATTATAGTGCAAAATTAATGTCATGTAAAAGTTTGACTTCTGTAAATTTTCCTTTATCTTTAATTGCTCATACTCATTTCTTTGTATTCCATTAAACTGAATGTAAAATAACTTAAGTGGTTGCATCCATATACAGTAACCACACTTGGAATTCATTATAGCTGATACAGTGGACCCCCGAGTTTTGTAAACCCCGGAAATCGTACATTTATGTAAGTATAATATTGTAAGTGCTTGTGGAAAAATATTTTTGGGGGTCTGAAATAGACTAACCTATGTGACATTTTTCCTTAAGGGAGTAAATTCGTTCGGTAATGGCACTTGAGCAGTCTTCAGGAGTGAAGTTTTTACGAAACTCGGGGGTCCACTGTATATGGTAATACTGTATACTGTGCTTTAATACACAAGATACCTAATAATACCTATTGTATTTTCTCAGAATGCAACTAGTAGTTATGACTCTGCATTTGAAGAAGATGTCAAGCTACGCAAAAAGCAGCAAGAACGTCATGCTCTTTTCCAAAGAGAGAGACCATCTAGACAAGGTAAAAAGTGAGAATAAATTTGGTCATTTAGCATAAATATGTTTGGGGATTTCACAGCTCAAATATTGATTAATTATGACCATTAAACATGTCTTATTGGCTGAATAAAGTGAGATATGGATACAGTGGACCCCCAGATTTCATACAGCTCCCAACTTGAACAATTATGTAAGTGTATTTTTGTAAGTGTATTTTTTGGGGGTCTGAAACGGACTAATCTAATTTACATTCGTCCTTATGGGAACACATTCCTTCGGTAACGGCACCCGAACAGCATTCTGGAAAGAATTATTGAAGAAATCCGGGGGTCCTCTGTATTTTAACAGGGTTGTCATTTTGTTGTGACACAAGCAGAATACAGTAATGCTCTTTTTTTTTTTTCATTTGCTTGATAAGGATATCAAACTAGTTTTTGGTAGAATTTTTAATACTCTCCTAGTTCTGGTGAACAGTATTGGTATGAGAATGCATATTGGGAGCAGTGCTGTATGACCCATCCTAGTTTAGTCCATATTTTTAATATAGTGTAATAACATGTTTATAGTGAACCTAGCATAGCCATCTTGAGGAAAAGATATGTTGCAGAATGAGTTTTCACTGGACAATATTTGGCTCTATGTAGCGCTTTATAAAGTCATGAATTGACAAACTGTACACAAGAGCAAAGAATCGTTCCAATAAAACCATAATCTGCAGCCCATGTCTTTTTTTTCCTATTGCCAGCAGTACACCATTTGAATCCATGACCATCTTGCTCTATATTCAATACATCCATCGGTAGGTACTATATAGTATCTGTTAATCCCACCTATTTACCTGCCAGTTAGTATTCTCTTACTTTAATGTTGACTAATGGACATAGTATTATCTCATTCCGTTCTGTATTTGTTTTTAATTTTATTCTGTGTTTGCCAGTGATAAGAAAATATTATTTTGACAATTTCTTTCTTTCAGGACTACCAAGCAAGTCCTTTCTGGCAGATGTAGCAAGTCAAGATGAAGGGAAGAGACTACGATATCAAATGTCCAATTTGACAGCTTATGAACGCCACAAGCTTCTTATTAATCATTATATTCTCTATCATCCTGGTAGCACTGCAGCTTTGCAACGAGATACGTGAGTTAATATTCATTACCTTATTTTTGTTATGTAAAAGCACTAAAAGGACATATGAGCAACTGAGACATTTATTGCTGGTATGTATTACTATCCATGAGTTTTATCAAGCCTGTAAAAACATTACAAGGATACACGTTATATGAAGGTAACATGGTAAGGTGCAAGAAGTAGAACATAAGCACTGCAGTAGGCCTGGCCCATCCTGGTAGTAGTAGAAATAATTTCTTGTCTATTGATGGAAGTTTCATTTTAAGGATGATTTTATTACTACCACCACCAGCATGAGCCAGTAGGCCTACTACAGTGCTTATGTTTTACTTCTTGCATGTTACCATGTTACTTTTATGTACCCTGTGTGTCCTTATAATGTTTGTATTGGCTTGATAAAGTTCCTAGAGAGCAAAACATAGCACCAATAAATATCTCATTACAGTAGTTGCTAATGTTAGTTACCGTTTTGTCCTAGGCACATGTCGATTAGACACTAGGCCTGTTGTATGTATATGTGTGTGTGTGTGTGTGTAAGGAAACACTTCGAAATGTTTCGGCCCCGCCGGGAATTGAACCCGGGCCCTCCGTGCGTGAAGCGAGAGCTTTAGCCACCATGCCATTGGGGCGTGTGTGTCTTTGTATCTAAGATGATCTCACAAAATGGTGGTTTTCATGATAACTACCTCATGGGTTTTGCACACTTTTAATTAATATTATTACTTTTTTTTTTTCCCCTGACACCGGCTGTCTCCCACCGAGGTAGGGTGACCCCCAAAAAAAAGCAGCACTTTCACCATCACTCCATCACTGTCTTGCCAAAGGCATGCTGATACTGCAGTTCATATGCCCTTCCAAACTGCAAATATCCCCACTCCTTCAGAGTGCAGGTGCTGCACTTCCCACCTCCACGACTCAAGTGTGGCTAACCGGTTTCTTTGAATCCCTTCATAAATGTTACCTTGCTTACACTCCAACATAAAAATCTTCCTTTTTACATTTAGTAATTTATACAAGAGAAGAGGTTACTAGCCCCTTGTTCCTGGCATTTTAGTCACCTCTTACAACGTGCATGGCTTACGGAGGAAGAATACTACTCCGCTTCCACATGGAGATAAAAGGGAATAAATAAGAAGAACTATTAAGAAAAATAAAACAAAACTCAGATGAGTGTGTATACACACATGTGTACATGTATGTGTAGTGTGACCTAAGTGTAAGTAAAAGTAGCAAAATGTACTCTAGCATGGTTATGAGCCAGAAAGAAAAGACACCAGCAATCCTACCATTGTGCAAAACAACTACAGGTTTCCATTTCACATTTATTTGGCTGGACATTAGTACCTCCCTGGGTGGTTGCTGTCTACCAACCTACTACCTATAATTATCATTCACGTTAGTGTGAATTAACTGTGAATTCATGTTAGTTATACAGTCATTGATCATGATATCACATCATCCTAAGGATTGTAAGGCATGCACAGTATCCCTCTTCCAGGCTCTGGCATTAAGGTCAGGAAGTGCCATCATATCCATAACTTTATTTACTTTCATCTATGTGAAATTCCAGCATTTCTTATTTAAATGTTCTCATTCATGTCTTAGATATGATTTTTTTTTTTTTTTTTTGTAGGTCCAGAGACAAAAGAGATATTGACATCATTCGAGAAAACCATCAGTTTTTGTGGGATATTAATGACACTCCTGATACATGGGAAAGGCAGCTTGCCAAAAAATATTTTGATAAACTCTTCAAGGAATATTGCATTTGTGACCTCTCACATTTTAAGGAGAACAAGGTATGTTAAAGGCTACCTTTGAATTGCATATATTGAATTGTGTATTTTTAAGTCAGTATGAAGTATTGAAAGGTAATTATAATATGTGAGGTATTTGCATGTCATGGGATGATACCAAATTGTTTGCTGATATCAATGTCCAATTTTTGGCCAATACCAATATTTTTCCTGTATTTTCTTTATTTTTTAAATTATAATGACTATGTTCAATATACGTATAACAAAAACAATAAAAAACAAAAACAAAAGTTTATTTCTTTGCAAAGGTTAGTGTGTGTTTACCTTTCATAATTTGATTGGTACAAAGAAAGCCACTATCATACCGAGGCATTTCGGGCAGACTTAATCTAATACTTAATAGTCTTAAGTAACCAAAAAAGGCACAATACCGTGACTGGAACAATACACACACAACCCGCACATAGAAAAGGAGAGGAGCTTACGACGACGTTTCGGTCCGACTTGGACCATTTACAAAGTCACACTAACACGAAGGACAGGTGGAAGGGGTATTTATAGGCAGGCAGACAGGAGAGGGCACAAGAAAGTGGTGGAGGGGTAATGGAGGTAGTAGTGATAGTGGTAGTGGTAGTAGTAGTGGAGTCAGTCATAAACTAGGAAAGGAGCACTGCAAAGACGCTGGCAGCCCACAAGGGTAAGAACAAGAACACAGTGGGGAAAAATAAAATAAATGAAATAGAGGATAAATACAAGGCAAAAGAAAGGAAAAGAAAGAGAACCCAGAGGAGAAAGGAGAAAGAGAAAAAGGGGGAAGAGAAAGAAGGGGAAGGAATCAGGTTAAGTCACGGGTGTTCTGAAGTTTGGAGCATTTAACAATGTAATGGGAGAGGAAAGCATCTACAGAGACAAAGCCAGGACTAAGATTCATACAGGAAAAGTTGTGTATAAGGGAGGATTCAACCAAACGACGACTGTGAAAGTTGGACGTAGGGTAGACAGTTTTAGCAGAAGACCAATCAATAGGATGACTGTGATCTCTGACATGACAGAAAAGAGCATTATTAGTGTCGGCAAGCCTAACACTATTTTTGTGCTCCCTAAGTCTGTCAGCAAGAGATCGGCCAGTTTCTCCGAAGTACTGAAGAAGACAGGAGGAGCAAGAAATAGAGTAAACACCAGGAGAATCTATAGAGGGAGGGGAGGTATGAACTAGATTAGTGCGAAGAGTGTTAGTCTGGCGAAAGGTAAGTTTGATGTCTAAGGAACGGAGTGAGTTGTTGAGATTAGAGAGACCTTTCTTTTGCCTTGTATTTGTCCTCTATTTTATTTATTTTATTTTTCCCCACTGTGTTCTTGGTCTTACCCTTGCGGGCCGCCAGCGTCTTTGCAGTGCTCCTTTCCTAGTTTATGACTGACTCCACTACTACTACCACTACCACTATCACTACTACCTCCATTACCCCTCCACCACTTTCTTGTGCCCTTCCCTGTCTGCCTGCCTATAAATACCCCTTCCACCTGTCCTTCGTGTTAGTGTGACTTTGTAAGTGGTCCAAGTCGGACCGAAACGTCATCGTAAGCTCCTCTCCTTTTCTATGTGCGGGTTGTGTGTGTAATAGTCTTAAGTCTAGACAGGTAGAGAGTGGCAAATTTCAAATATTCAATAATTTACTTTATTATTAATATGAAGTAGTACAATTTATGATACTACAGTAGGACGTCATTTAGCACGATAGATACGTTCCTGAAAAAGTCGTGTTAGATAATTTCGTCTTAAATAATTAACAGAACTTATGGGAAAAATAGGGATACGTGTTTGAGAGTCCCCAAAAAGCCAAACAAGTTTTTTTAGACCAACATATCTTGCAAAAATTGAAGGCGAATATGTAATTTTAGTTCATTGTCATGATCTATTACTGCTTAAGACTACAAATGCAATAGAAATAATAGTATTTCTTACCTTAAATTGTGGGTAATGATGTTTGTGGATGGTAGTGAAGAGTGGATATGGATGGTGTGGCCCTACTGAGCTGAGGTGGATATGTAATTGTAGTGCATTGTCATGATCTATTACTGCTTAAGACTACAAATGCAATAGAAATAATAGTATTTCTTACCTTAAATTGTGGGTAATGATGTTTGTGGATGGTAGTGAAGAGTGGATATGGATGGTGTGGCCCTACTGGGCTGAGGTGGATAGTAGAAGTTCTTGAACTGAAGTCGATGGTTGAACTGAGTGTCTAACTTTAAGTCAGTCAAGCCATTCAGTAAGTCAGTCAAGTCATTCAGTAAGTCAGTCAAGTCATTCAGTAGGTCAGTCAAGTCATTCAGTAGGTCAGTCAAGTCATTCAGTAAGTCAGTCAAGTCATTCAGTTAGTCAGTCAAGTCATTCAGTAAGTCAGTCAAATCATTCAGTAAGTCAGTCAAGTCATTCAGTAAGTCAGTCAAGTCATTCAGTAAGTCAGTCAAGTCATTCAGTAAGTCAGTCAAGTCATTCAGTAAGTCAGTCAAGTCATTCAGTAAGTCAGTCAAGTCATTCAGTAAGTCAGTCAAGTCATTCAGTAAGTCAGTCAAGTCATTCAGTAAGTCAGTCAAGTCATTCAGTAAGTCAGTCAAGTCATTCAGTAAGTCAGTCAAGTCATTCAGTAAGTCAGTCAAGTCATTCAGTAAGTCAGTCAAGTCATTCAGTAAGTCAGTCAAGTCATTCAGTAAGTCAGTCAAGTCATTCAGTAAGTCAGTCAAGTCATTCAGTAAGTCAGTCAAGTCATTCAGTAAGTCAGTCAAGTCATTCAGTAAGTCAGTCAAGTCATTCAGTAAGTCAGTCAAGTCATTCAGTAGGTCAGTCAAGTCATTCAGTAAGCCAGTCAAGTCATTCAGTAAGTCAGTCAAGTCATTCAGTAAGTCAGTCAAGTCATTCAGTAAGTCAGTCAAGTCATTCAGTAAGTCAGTCAAGTCATTCAGTAGGTCAGTCAAGTCATTCAGTAAGTCAGTCAAGTCATTCAGTAAGTCAGTCAAGTCATTCAGTAAGTCAGTCAAGTCATTCAGTAAGTCAGTCAAGCCATTCAGTAAGTCAGTCAAGCCATTAAGTCAGTCAAGCCATTCAGTAAGTCAGTCAAGTCATTCAGTAAGTCAGTCAAGTCATTCAGTTAGTCAGTCAAGTCATTCAGTAAGTCAGTCAAGTCATTCAGTCAGTCAGTCAAGTTAGTCAGTCACTCAGTCAGTCATTCAGTCAGTCAAGTCAGTCAGTCAGTCACACAAACTTATGTTTACATCTTTTTATGTGTACAAAGTAACACTTCATTACGGCCACGGGTTATGTCTTGTCTAATATCTTTGTTTTCTTCGTTAATTCAAGATCAAAACACAATTCACTCTTTATTTTATTCTTCACAAACACAGCTGGCTTGTAGCCAGGACTTCTTAACGCGTATGAAATACGTACGAATGCTGGGGTCCGTGGCGGGTGGTGTCTGCTGAACCACAACAACAGTAGTAGAAACAAGACTGCTTGTGAGAATGGTTACTTGTTTTTCCTTCCCACAAACTGTAAGTAAGTTTATTCAGGTATACACAGATACAGTTACGAAGATTATCATACATGGCAGCATATGTGTAGAGAACCTAGGATAACCCAAAAAAAGTCAGAGTGACAGTATTTCCATTGACTGACTTGGGTTATCCTAGGTTCTCTACACATATGCTGCTATGTATGATAATGTATGTAACTGTACTCACCTAATTGTGGTTGCAGCTCCTGGCCCCGTGTATCTGAATAAACTTAGTTTACAGGAAGGAAAAATTCCCTTTTCCTCAAAGCATGAGGATTCTTAGGCAGTAAATAACCATGCGCTCAAAATTTTTCCCCTCCTGCCGAACCGTGTAATATCATCTTTACGTCGTGTAAGATGATAATGTGTCGCAAATCTTAAATCGTGCAATACCGGTAACGTGCAACATAATCTCGTGCTAAATGACGTTCTACTGTACATACATTTTTCGGTTTGTAATAACGGATTCGTTGAAAAAATAAAGTATCTTCGACCGGATTCATAAGTGGACTGGGTTTTAGGTGGCCTTATCAAACACCCAAACAATAACTTAAAGCGGTAAGATTGTCCCAAACACATACACATACAAATAAAATAGATACAATACAAATACAGTGGTACCCCGGTTTATGATGGTCTCCAAACTCGCCCTTTTATGTAAGTTTATTTTTTTAAATCCTTTTGTAAGTGTATTTTTGGGGGTCTAAAAGGACTAGTCTATTTTATATTATTCCTTATGGGGATAAATTTGTTTGGTAATGGCACTTGAACAGCATTCTGGAACGAAAAAATATCGTTAACCGGGGTACCACTGTAGATGGATCTCCACTTTAAGGAAGTTATTAGTAGAATATACAGTAAAACAACCAATAAAATCAATTATGAAATCTTGTGTAGTCTGCAACTAAACAAACAAATGTTCTACTGCATGGATTACATGTAACTTCTGTGGTAAATGGAGCCATGCCCCTTGTGCAGGTATTCAGGAATCAACTACAAGAGATATTAAACCAGGGAAGTGTTTTTGGGTATGCCCAAATGAGACCGAACTGTGGAATAAAATCACATTGATATTAAAAGATGATAACATCAAACCGGCCTTCATAAAAAACATGACGGCATTCTATAACAGTTGGGAAAATAAAAAATCTGGGCCAGATGGTGCTATCACCCCTGGTACAAATGCTGTCCTGGTAGACAGTAACTGTAAGAATGGAGAAATAAATGATGGTGGCCTGAAGGGGGACAGGAGCTCTAGTGGGGAAACAGGTGTAGACAAGGACATACAAAAACCAATGTTACAAACTAGCAATACCACGGGGATGCCTCGAGAAATAGTGAAGATAAATTACCAGAAATAACTGATGAAGGCTCCATTGTTAGCACTAGTGCTGAAGATAGAAATGAGACAGGAAAACACGCACCAATAGGGAATACAATCACAAAAAACCAAGGCAAATAGAAACCAGGCCTATGGAAATTCTATGCACTTGGTATCTGCAGGCATGGAATATCTGGGAAAACAGAGGGGACGTGCAACTTTGACCACCCCAGAAAATGCCGTGCCCATATGTCAACAGGAAAATGCAACCTCCCTTCCTGTAAGCTTTTCCACCCTGAAATGTGCCACTCTTCAGTTCAGGAAAGACAATGCTAAAACTTATATTGCCAGGCACACCACCTAGAGGGTACAAAAAGACACAGAACATCCAGACCATGGGAAAACCAGGGTAGCCAAAGCCACTCCAGAGAGAGAGAGAGATAGGTTTTTTAGTGCCAGGAAGGAAAAAAAGCTGGCAGGAAATGACAGAAATCATACACCAACTACAATCACTTCTGGAGTGGAATCACAGTCAATGGCCTCCACTCCAGAACAACAGATAGTAGTGCCAGGAAAAAAAGAACCTCCCCCCCCCCCATACCACCAATCCGATGACATTCATCTTTGCAAATATACAGGGTCTAAAGCCAGCGACAAACAACAAAATACCTTACATCCGTGGACTGCTTACAGAGTCAAATGCAATGTTTGTGGTTTTCACAGAGACCCACATAAAGGATCACTTGGACAATGAAATATGGATCCTGGGTTACAACCTATACAGATGTGACAGTGTGAACAGGCAAATGGGGGGATGGGGTTGGCCTGTATATCACGGAGTCACTTATATGCTCAGAACTACTAAATGCCTCAAATGATGTAGTTGAAGTTTTAGCAGTAAACATCAAGAACCAAAACCTGGTCATTGTGGTTGTATACAAGCCTCCGGATTCAACGTCCCGACAATTCCAGGAACAGCTTCTGAAAATTGACCACTGTCTGGAAAACCTTCCAGCTCCTGCCCCCAACATTTTGCTCCTGGGGGATTTCAACCTAAGGCGCCTAAAATGGAGGAATATAGCAAATAATGTTGTAGCAGAGATAACGCCAGGAGGCAGCTCAGATGAAAACTCGCGCACACACGAGCTTTTAAATCTCTGCACCAAATTCACCTTAAACCAGCAAATAATAGAGCCTACAAGATTAGAGAATACGCTGGACCTCATCTTCACTAACAATGATGATCTGATACGAAATGTCATTATATCAAAAACAATATACAGTGGTACCTCGGTTAATGATATTTTTTCGTTCCAGAATGCTGTTCAAGTGCCATTACCAAACGAATTTATCCCCATAAGGAAAAATGTAAAATAGACTAGTCCTTTTAGACCCGCAAAAATACACTTACAAAAGCATTTAAAAAAATAAACTTACATAAAAGGACGAGTTTGGGGACCATTGTTAACCGAGGTACCACTGTACAGTGGACCCCTGAGTATCGTAAAAATTCATTCCAGAATCCTGCTCAAGTGCCATTACCGACAGATTTACTCCCTTAAGAAATAATGTCACTTAGGTTAGTCTATTTCAGACCCCCAAAAATACACTTCCACAAGCACTTACAACATTATACAGTGGTACCTCGAGTTACGATATTTTTCGTTCGAGAATGCTGTTCAAGTGCCATTACCAAACGAATTTATCCCCATAAGGAATAATGTAAAATAGACTAGTCCTTTTACACCCCCAAAATATACTTACAAAAGCATTTAAAAAATAAACTTACATAAAAGGGCGATTTTGGGGACCATCGTAACTCGAGGTACCACTGTACTTACATAATTGTACGATTTCCGGGTGTACGTAACTCGGGGTCCACTGTACTCAGATCACAACATAATAGAGGTCCAGACATGTATGCGGAAGGCCCCAGATCGACAAAATGTGAT
>WNWK01001911.1:197500-241209 GCA_009830355.1 Cherax destructor | reverse complement strand
AAGACGTCACTTTGTTTGGGGGATTTTTTTTTTCTGTCATCTTTTTTAATTTGTGCGGGCAGGTTTAAAAAATTAGTTGACAAGTATAGTTTTAAAGAGGAGTTATAGAGAACGCATCCTTGTAACTATTCTTTCCTCTCCCCCCTTTTTTTTTTGTATAAAAAAATGATCTTTTAAAGGGGGAAAAGTTAAAGAAACGGAGTGCACGGATACATTAAAACACGGGATTTAAAAATGTTCACGAGTGCTAAAAAAGGGAAAAAAATCAGTGGGACCACTATCACCAATTTTTTAACAGTTAACCAAATGCAGCTACTACAGACAAGGATGTTAAATAGAAGGAAAAAAAAAAAAACACGTGGAAAGATTGTTTTGACTTTCATATTTTCCAAAAGGAAAATAATCAGAAGAGGGGACCCTTGAGAAGGGGAATCATGAGAGAAAGGTTTTTAAGGAGAAACCCTGTATCAGAGTACAGGGTTCTAGACAAAGGGGGTTTAAACAGAAGGATAAATGGATTCATATTTCGGAGTGAAAACTTCCGTTTGTACGTCACCAGAAGAGCAGGAAGGATAATTGGACAGTTACTAAGGGGTGGAAGGATGGCTGAACGAGGGGGTCCCGATGGAAACCCCGGGGCTATTTTCCTCATCTAAGTAAAAAATAAGGGAAAAACGCCCCAAATTTTCCCCTTTTAAGATCAAACTTAACAAGAATAAAAAAAACAAAGATGACTTGGGGACGTTAAGGGGTAGATAAATGGCTAAGGGGTTCAATCCAGCAAATGCACATGATTGGAAATGAGGGGGAAAGGAAATGATAACTAGTTACAAAGTACGGCGTTGTAGAAACAAAAGTCGAACAAAAGAATTTTGGGGGGTTGGGGTTTATTACCGGAGGTGCAAAGGAAAAATTTGCGGCATGTTAATGCCCAGCATTCCGAAAAAGACTTTCGAAATCTTAAAAAAATCATATATTCAGACTATTATATATAACGGTCTGATTTATCAAATAACTGGGTGGAGCCCCCAATTTTTGAGACGGAAAAGAAAAAACTGAAATTCGCCACAAGACAGACTGGTCATGGAGCGAAGAGGAGGCCTACGAAAGAGACTAACAAATGACCTTGACGAGCTTCCGTGAAGAAAAAAAGCCAGGGAAGGCACGCCCCGTACAAAAAAGAAGAGCCAGGGGGAAAGGGGCTCCGGTAAAAAGAAAGAAGACCCCGGGGAAGGGGCTGCGCGTACAAAAAGAAGATCGGAAGGACTGCCGCACAAAAAAGAAAGAGAGGGAAGGCACTCCCCTAAAAAAGAAGAGCCAGGGGGACTCCCTAAAAAAGAAGACCAGGAAGGCACTGCCGGAAAGAAAAAGACCAAAGGACTGCCGAAAAAAAAGACCAGGAAGGCTCCGCGTACAAGAAAGAAAACCGGGAAGGCACTGCCCGTACAAAAAGGGGGAAAAAAAGGGAAAAAGGGCCCGCCGCTACAAAACCAGGGGACCCCCGTTTTAAAAAAAGGGAAAAAAGGGGGGCACCGGAAAAAAGAGATCCCAGGGAAGGACTTTTTCCGCTTTAAAAACAAATTTTAACTTTTGAACGTTCAAATAGATGCCAGAATAAACTGTGTGGGGAGTTTAAATCTTTTAAGAAATTATAATCGGGATTAACAACACAGTTCGTTTTTCTATGCGTCATGGAACCGCTCATTCACCCTTTTCATGTCTGCTGTGTTGCCAGGGGGCGGGGAGAGTGCTCTTTATAAAATCTATCTCGACTCCTCTCCCTACCTCTTCTCCTTTCCTATTTTTCTTTGTCTTCCTTTCTTCTTTCTAGGTGTGTTCTGTTCTTCAGTTTGTTTCCCCTGTGTTTTTAGGCCATTAGCTCTCCTGTCCTTAACTAATACCACCACCACTATTACTACTACTACTATTATTACCACTACTATTACCATTACCACTATTACTGTTACCACTACTATTACCACTACCACTACTATTACCACTACCACTATTACCACTACTATTACCACTACTATCACTGTTGCCTCGCTTCACTCCCCTCTGTCTCTTGTGCCACTCCCCCCTACTTACTACCTACTGCTTCTACTACTACTACTACTACTACAACTTCCACTACCCGCATTACTTCTACCACTACTTCTCCACTTCGCATTCAACGCCCAGCCCTGGTTGTGTGCGGGTGCTCGTCGTGACCTCTGGTGGCCGCATCGTGAAATTTTATTTTCACTGTCATGGCGGGGGGGCTACAGGAGGGGGGTTAATACTGTTGGAATTGAGATTCTACAGGGGCAGTGCCCCTCAACGCGGATATTGTTCTACCGGATTCTGCGTGATGTGCTGGGAGTGGACCATTCCGAATTGTATGGGATATCCCTCAATGGAGCGAGGAGGCTGTTTGTGAAGTTTGCATGTTCGGCGCTATCATAGGATCTTGGATACGTTTCGGAAAGAAGGCTGGTGGTGTTATCGGGCCCCTTGGGTATGTGTCCATGATGTGTCGCCACCACAATGGTGAAGCTGAAGAATGTGCCTTTTGAGGCGGGAGAATGTGACATTACTGAAGCCATGCAGAAATATGGCATTGTTCATGCAGTAACTGTTGGCGGGGTGGGCGAATGGGCCCTATGCTGGGATGTTGGGGGGGCGTTTCCTCAAGAGGGCGTACGTCGGAATCCTTCTTATGTAATAATGACTGGTTTTCGCACCAGGTGTATGTTACATATGTTGGGCAGGTTGAACCGGGCGGTTATGGGACACGGGGGACACCTGGCGGCGTAATCAAAAGGGAAAGGGCGGAAGTGAGGCGAGGTTGGCGGGGGCGTGAGACCCAAGGAGGTTTCAACAATTCTGACAGAAGATCGCGTGGGGGGCGAAGGGCAGGAGGGCATGGTCGTCAGTCGTGGGCGAGGGGTGGAGAGGTGGAAGGGCAGATGGGAGGCGGGGGTAATGTGTCGTCTGTGGCTCCCGGGAACATAGTACGGCGTCTGTTGCTGATCATCAGGGGATGCATGGGGAGGAGGCAGAGATTTTAAAGGACCTAGGGAGTTCATACAGGGAGATAATTTGTCGATGGAAAAGTTTCTTTTTTTGGAGCGGGTGATTTCAAGAATGATCAAAATGAGGCTGTTGTTAGAATGATATGTGGGGAAGTGAATAACGTTCAGGTATCTGTGGTAAGAGGTTCATAGGGAAGAGGAAATGGAGTTGTTGAGGAGAAAGGGAGTCAGGAAAAGGCCGGGGGGGAGTCTGAGGATGACTTGTTGACAGCTGCACAAAGGCCTGGGAAAAAAGTGTGGGCAGATGTGGTGCGGGGAAAGGAGGTAGGTCAAAGGGTACTGGGGGTGCTAGGGGAAATAAAGGAGGATGGGGAGGGGTAGGGGGGGGGAAGGATGGGGAAGGACATGATAATGGAAAAAGGTACTGAAACCAAAAAGGGGAAACCCCAGTCTTACGTTTCAGGTGTGTAACATTTAATTTAATGGCCCAGGAATGAGTGCGAAATGGGTGGAGGTAACTTTGCGGAGGTTGAAAGTTGATGTTTTCTTTTGTCAAGGCATAATTATAGGAAAGGTAATGAGCTAGCAATAAAAGGGGTATAGGTTTTTGCGTGTGATGCACGGGCAAAAGGGGTGTTGGTAGGAGTCAGTGAGTTATGTCCATTCACTTTGGAGTCTTGGGAGGATGTGGGTGGTAGAATAGTTAATAAACGGGGGTTGGGGTGGAGTACAGGTGAGTTTCCTGGGAGTATATTGCCAGCTTGCAATAGGAGACTAAAGGATGATTTTGTAAACAATGGTTGGCGTATGCTGTCCGGGTTTGCCTCAAGTGTCTATAATTGCGGAGTTGGTGTGTGATTGGATTAGAGACGTCGAGCCACGGGGTGGGGGTGTGTGTTGGGGTCGTTGAGGGGTGTGTTGGGGGCAGTGGGAGTGGTAGAGTGGTGGGGGACGGGGGGAAATGGTGGAATATACCTTTGTGAGGAAGTTATGCAGCACGACTGGACAGAATATATGTACAAGGGCAGTGGATGTTCGGAGGGTGGAATGTGTCGTGTGGGTTTTCGGATCATAGGGATGTTGTTTGAAGGGGGGGGGGACGGGGCAGTGAGTGTTATAAGAGTTTGGAAATTGAATCGAGATTATTGAAGAGGAAGGGGGCTGAGATGTTTGAAGAGTGGTGGGGAGGGGTGTGGAAGGGGTGGGGGTGTCAAATGGGATTGTCAGATGGTGGATGGAGGGGGGAAAGAGGAAATTAGGAAGTTTTATGGGTGGGTCGGTAGGGAAGATAGCGGGAGTAGGTTTGGGTATCAGAAATATTTGGAGGGGTTGTTACGGATTGTCAGGGGGGTATTGGGGGAGGAGAACGGCAGAGGTAGTGGAATTGAGGGTATGTTACGGGTTTACAAGAGGAACGGTTTCATGCCTATGGGTTAGGAGTGGTATGGAGGTTTTATGGGGAAATAAGGCTTAAAGGTGGTTTTAAGGAATTTTGAGAAACGTAGGAGGGGATGTTAATTTTGTCTTTGAAAGTGGAGGGGGTGGATGGGTATCAGGAGGGGAGGGTTTTAAGAACGACGAGGGCATGGGGGAGTACGCGGAAGGATGGTTTCGTGTTCAATACAGGAAGGAAGGTCAATCAGGTGGAAAGAAAGGGTTATTGCAGGGCATAGGGAGATTCTTGAGTGTGGAGGAGGGAAGAGAGTGCGGGGCAGAGATTTTGGAGGAGGAGTTTGGGGAAGCCGTGCAGGGTTTGAGGTTAGAAGTCACCTGGGATCGATGGGTTGCCGGGATTTGTCGTAACTCATTGGGAGGTTTTAAAAGGGGTTCTCGTGAGGTTGTTTAATGGGTTGAGGAGGATGGTTTCATGGGGAATCAATGAGGACTGGGGTAGTAGTATTAGTGCGAAGGAGATTCTCCTGAGGGCTTAAGTGATTATAGGGTCTGGCTTTGTTGACGGTTACAAAAATTTTGCAAAGATTTTGGCAAATAGGATCAAGAGGGTTTAGGTGGATTTTTGCATGAGGGTCAATTTGGGTGCCTGGAAGGAGTATTCTACAGGGCATCGGCGATCGCAGTTTATTGAGAAAGTGAGGAGGGGGTGTTAGGATTGGATTGGCAGAGAGCATATGACAGGGTTGATCGAGAAATGTTATTAGCAATATTGGAGAGGCAGGGTTTTGGGGAAGGGGTGGTAAGGTGGGTCGAAACATTGTATGCAGGTGCGTTATTACGAGTGCAGATTAATGGGAAGGTGGGAAGGGCAGTGGAAATGCAGAGGGGTCTGCGACAGGGTTGTCCTCTGTCGCAGATCCTTTCCCTTTTGCAGGATCCTTTTTACAGATTGGTAGAGGCGGGGTTGGGGAGGGTCTGAGGAGAGGGAGGAGGTGGGTGGTATGGTTGGTTATGTTGATGACACCACGGTGTTGTTTAGGAAGGAGTGGCAATTGAGTAAGTTGAATGATTTGATAGAACGTTTTGGGAGGGAACAGGGATGAGGGTTAATAGGGAAATCTAATTTTTGGAGGTAGGAAGTTGGTCTGGGGAACGGGGTCGCGGAGGGTTGGAATTGTGTAGAAATGATTAAGATATGCGGTATAGTTTTAGTGCAGATGCGGTAGTGGCGCGGGAGGTGAATTCAAGGATGGTGGTGGATGCGGCATGGAAGGATGAGGACTGGGGAGTGGGAGAGGTGACATTACTGCAAGAGTTATTGTTATAAATGTGTTGGTGTATAGCAAATTATGGTTTAGGGCGGTGGTATATCCTCTCTTGGAGGTGGATGTGCAACGTTTGTTGAGTAATGTTTTAAGGTTCGTATGGGGGCATGGGAGACACTGGCTAAGTAGGGAGGTAGTGGAAACCAAGACAAGGTGGGGAGGATAGGGTTGATACCGTTGAGGTGTAGATTACGAAGTGTGTTTGTGAGGCATGAATTTCTGATGCGAGGAGGGAGGGGAAGAAGAGTGGGGTTAGTAATGAAGGAGGTGCGCAGATGGTGGGGAAGGAAGGATATTTTGGTATGTGAGGCAATTTTACGAGGGTTAATGGTGATGAAAGAGCCGGGGACGAGTAGGGTTAGTAGGTTGGATAGGTTGGGCTCGGAGGAGGGAGGTGCAGGGAGAGGGGTTTATCCCCTGTATGATTAGCAAGGAATATGGAGGTGGTTTCAGCTAAGTTACATCCTAGGGTGCGAGAGGTAGGATATAGGTTTTGCAGGGGTTTTGGCTTCTAGAGCTCATTTATACGTCATGGGGTTGGTAGCTGATGGGGTTTGCGGTAGGTGTGGTGAGTTGGAAACGGCATATCATGTCGTTTATTTTGTGATGGATTGCAGGAGGTGAGAGAATGGTTTGGGGGTGTTATGACAGGTGGGGAAAGGAGGTTTCGGTTCTGAGGGCGCTGAGTTTGGATCTGGGGCAGTTTTCGGACAGCATACGCAGAAGGGTTGTCTTATTTGGTATTGGATTATGTTTATATTTCATGGAGTTGGAGGGAAGAGGAGGAGGGCACGTATTGGGGCATTGGGAGCGGCTTTTATAGGACTAAGTGTAGGAACAGGGAATTATATGGTAGGGCGTGGGATGGGGCTTTCTCGCAGCCTTATCGAGAGATGACAGTGCATGGGTTAAGGGGCGTGGGGAGGGGAGAGGTTAGTGGGGGAAGGAGGGGGGATGGGTTAGGGGTGGTGAACGGGGATGGGTAAAGTAGTGGGGAATGTGTAGATGATAGGTAAGGGGGGTTAGGTGGGTTCATAGGTGGAAGGCCGTTAGGTGGGGGGGGTGTAGATCAGTGGGGAAGAGGCTGGGGTAGTTTGTGCTCAGTACATCTCTGAGTACGAGAACCTTCTATGCCAAAGGTTGGTTCCGATTGTGGATAAGATGCATACAAGGATTGTATAATCATTGATGTTCATATATTTTGGGCCTTCTGTGTAAGGTCATTATTGGAGTAAGTTATTTTTGTTATGTTTGTGTTTTCTGTGTTTTGTGTTGAAATGCAGAGATCATTATATAAGAAATATGTAGCATTTTGTGTGTGTGCGTTGTTTATGTTATGTTTTCTTGTTTGAGGATTGTGTCCAAGGAGGGGGGGTATGCATGTGGGGTATATGGGTAGTTCTTTATAAGAAGTGTATAACTCTTCTTGTCTATATTTTGTTATATCATATTTGTGTATAGATCGAAGTATACTAAAGGTGGCCTTAAGTATATGGGGCTTGGTGGTTGTAAGAATTTTTGGGGGGAATAGGAAGGATATGTAGTTGTCAGGTATATATTGGTGTTTAATGTATCCCATGGTTGGGAAGGTATATATGTTTTTTATATACGATTGTGTCATGGGTAATATGTTTTCATTCCTTGTGTGGTCATTGTTTTGTGGTTTTATGTTTTGTCTTATGGCATAACCATGCGTGAACGCTCTTGGAGGGGGGGGGTGCTGTACAAGGATGAGATCGTAGTTGTTTCTGGTGTGCCTTGAAGCGTTCACGTAGAACTTATTGATTGGTTGGTATATATTCGTCTGTTATAGCGAAAAGGAAGGAACCATGGAGTGTGATGTAATATTATATTTGGTACTAAGCATTTGGTGTGGGGAAGTTGCTTGTAGTTGTTTTGGTATTGGGAAATTCTTATGTAAAAGGTAATATTTATGTCATGATGTTTGTATACGCAGATTTCAATAAAATATAAAAAAAAAAAAAAAAAAAAAAAAAAAAAAAACTTCTCCACTTCCTCTCTGTCCCGTCCCTGCCCCCCTCTCCTATATATATATATACTGGCTTCCTCATTTTAGTGTGTTAGTCTGACTTGCCAATGGTCCAAGTCGGACCCCAGCTTCTTTCTCCTATGTTCAGGTTATTTGCGTATTCTTTATTTACACAGAGTTAGAGGTAGCTAGTCCTCCCGAGCAGAGCCTCACTAGGGATCATGGAGTCTTCTACTCTCTTTCCCATGCACGTTCTTTACGAATGTCCGATATAGTAATACTGAGATGTTTACCAAGAGTTGTGTCTAGATTGTGAAAGCAAAATCAGGAAAACTAAAGTTTACACAAGGGTAATCTACCACAATTTTGCTACGATTCTTGAGTCACATTGTTGTGGCGAGGTTTAAGTTATCTCATTAAAAGAAACTGCAAATCAGTTTTTTTTTAGATCTAAATAGTGGGGGAGATTTTCCCCTTTTGTCAGAATTTGCTTTCTGTAATTTAAAGTCACTGACTTGGAACAAATTGTGAAGATATCTTGGACTGCGATTACTAGGTATTAAATTGTTTTAATTTTTAATTATATTGTGATTATGATATCTATAATTTACATAAAATTGGCATTGAAAGAAGCAAATTATTAAGATAACTGAAATAAATAATGTTAGCGAATTAATTATGATATTAGCAACATTTTTTATTTTGAAAATACTAACCAAGCTGGTCGAGTGCTAGCACACCTAGTTTTAAACACTCAGTTGAACCTAGTGTTAAATGCTCAGTTGAGCTTTGTTTCAAACACTCGGTTGAACCTGGTTCATTCGTGCGAGGTGGACGAAGCACTAATCAACAGTGACCATAACATAATTCAGTTGACGATAAACACGAATTTTGATGTCCAAACTCACCAAACACGCGCACTTAGGAGAGGATGCTTATGACGACGTTTCGGTCCGTCCTGGACCATTCTCAAGTCACTTGACGGTGGTCCAGGACTGACCGAAACATCGTTATGAGGTTCTTCTCCTAAGTTCGTGTTTTCGATGAAATGTTCCGACCACGGTATTGTGACTCTTTATTCTTTTTCATATATCCTCAGCAAAGTTCTGACACCGGCAGTGTGGAGAGTGATCACCTTGAAGATGATGATCATGGAAAATGAATTCAGCTTTTAGATGCATAAAATGTATAACAAATATGGAGATGAATAATCTCTTATCTGTCGACAGAGATAATGTTACTAAACATCCTAAAGCAATTGAAAGAACGAAAACACGAATCCATTGGATTCTTGTTTTCGTTAACATAGCCAAGAAAACATAGCTAAGAAAACAAGAAAAATGCACATATATTTAAAGTGAAGGAAAACATTAAGAGCAATGTTAAATATATAATAAAAAAATGCAAGAAAGATATCAGACGTAATAAACGTGAACATGAAAAGAGAATTACAACATAAAAGTCGACCCAGGAGAATTATTTATATACGTAAGGAGGTAGGAAGAATTTTAAATGATATTATGAGAGTTTCAGGTTGGGTTTACACGTAGCAGTAAAGAATTAACTTGCTTAACAAAGCCTTATGTTTACCTTGGTTGTAGTTGATCCTGAGGGAAGGAGTCAGAATACAGCAGTCTCTTCTTCCTCCTCTCTCTCTCTCTCTCTCTCTCTCTCTCTCTCTCTCTGCAGAGGCTCCAACTGCACCAGTGTTAACAATAGTACAGTTTATTGTTTTCCCAAGTACTAAAATTTCTTCCTCATCCTTTTCACTTTTACTCAATTGAACTTTCTCACTCCTTTTCAACCACATATTTCATCCTTATTTCTCTCTCATCCTCCTTTACCTATTATCCTCATTTCTCTCTCATCATCCTTTACCTATCATTCTCATTTCTCTCTATTCATTCTTTACGTATCATTCTCATATGTTACCTTACGTTACATTAATTTATCCAGTAAAAATTTTCATAGTTCTCTTTTCCTCATCGTTTTCAATCATCTGTTTGTTATTTACTTTATCTTTTCTTTTTGATATTTCTCTTTCTCTTAATTTTTATTATCTCCCTCCTAAACTTCATATTTTTACTGATTTTTTAATTTCCTCTCTTTCCATTTTGTGTCTTGCACTGCCGTCCGGTACCAATGTCTCCCCATGATAGTGGTACATAATAGGGTACCTACGTCCCTTTGCCGTGTGTTACAGATCACAATACCAGGTCCTACCATAGTATCGACACCTCTGTACCATGCGGTGCAAGCCATGGTACTAAAATTATTTACGGTTGGGCACAGACCCTGGGTGTAGGTCATTGTTCCAACGAATCCATCCCTGGGGTACGTGCAACAGTACCAGTGCCTACCCTGGGGACAATGATACCAGTGCCTACACTGGGAACAGACAATGATACCAATGCCTACCCTGGGAACAGACAATGATACCAATGCCTACCCTGGGAGCAGACAATGATACCAGTGCCTACCCTGGGAACAGACAATGATACCAATGCCTACCCTGGGAACAGACAATGATACCAATGCCTACCCTGGGAACAGACAATGATACCAATGCCTACCCTGGGAACAGACAATGATACCAATGCCTACCCTGGGAACAGACAATGATACCAATGCCTACCCTGGGAACAGACAATGATACCAATGCCTACCCTGGGAACAGATAATGATACCCATGCTACTCTGGGAACAGAATGATACCCATGCCTACCCTGGGAACAGATAATGATACCAATGCCTCCTATCCTGGGAGCAAACAATAGTACCAATGCCTCCTACCCCGGGGGCAAACAATGGTACCAGTGCCTCCTACCCCGGGGGCAAACAATGGTACCAGTGCCTCCCGGCCTGGGGTATATGCAACGGTACTAATGCCTTCCACCCTGGGAACGAACAATAGTACCTGGGGCGAGCGCAGGCCAGGGTTACAGTGCCTCCTGGAGCAGTTATAGACGATGGTATAAGTGTCCTCCCGCGGGAGGGCACTTAGTATGCAGGTCTTCCCGCTGTGGTTTATAGCGAGTGTTGGCCTCGTCATTACTGTCGTCCCCCCGGCTCCTGACACCACCTTCGACGTCAGCAACCACCCACGTGAAGCCCACCCTGGCGTCAGCTGGTGGGCGCTGATGTTGTTGCTGCTGCTGTTGCTGCTGTTACTCATGTTGTAAATCTTGCTAATTCTTTCTGCTAATTTTATAAATTTGTTAATTATTTCCGTGTTTTCCAGCAATTAATACTTCTGACATTAATACGATTACTATTTTAGTAGGTTGGCAGATAGAAATTACCCATTGAGGGCATAGGAGAGTGAAATAGAAGCCAGTTACACCTTTTGCACTCTGGCAGGATTGCTGGTCCATTTTTTTCCGTCTCGTAAACATGTAAGATGACAGGTAACTCTTGGAAAACTCATGTTCAGTAAACGCTCATCTCTATTTTCATGTGTGTTTGTTACTAGTTCTTAGTGCTGTAATATTGTTTTTGTTTTAGCAGGCATGGTTTGAGACCGAGGCGTTGGGGGAGGGGGGGGTTAGATAATCACTGGAGTTGCTGTTGTTGTGGTAGTTTTCGTTTATTTTTTTGTTTTTGTGATGCTTTTGTTGTGTATCGGTGTTACAGCAAATCGGGCATATTAACCACCTTATATTTTCTTCGACTCCTCGTGTGTAGGTGGTCTTGAGAATGCTGCTCAGTGTCTTGAACAAACTTGCTGCAGCTCACGAGAAAAATAGTATTGACAATGAGCAGTGTAACTTTGATTTTTGAGGGGAAAATACGTTTTTTTCTGTTTCCTACAAGTCTTGCGAGAAAGCTTCATCCAGTCCGATTCAATTTTTGAACGTGTTTACGGTAACGAGGACCGGATTCTCAGAGCATCCTGGAATAACTCGGAACCACAACATAAGGAAGCTATAAAGTTCCTAAAATCATTAGAAGCGATAGTCTTAGTTAAAACCTAAAATCATTAGAAGCGATAGTCTTAAAACCTAAAATCATTAGAAGCCATAGTCTTAGTTAAAACCTAAAATCATTAGAAACGATAATCTTAGTTAAAATTGTTGGCCCCTGAGCTCCTGGTCCCGCGTCTCCATTGGCCGCTACTAGGTCTCTCTCTCCTGGCTGCATTAACCCTATCACACCCACTCACAAAACTATGAGTGGGCTCTTCCACTTCCTGACCACTCTACGGCTAACATCTTGTGATTCGCTTGAACTGATTAACAGCGATTTTTCTCTCGTTGTTTTGGGGGTAGACAGATGAAGAAAAAATAAATTAACTATATGTATATACAGTTTGCTATGTCCTGTATAACTGCTCATTTGTTTAATCCCATAGTGGCAGCCTCTCCAGCAAATTATAAGTAAGAGAGAGAAATTTCTTGTTTTACCTGCCTGTTGATGATGGTCTCACAGGCCTCCTAATTGATGGCCTGGTCACTCAGGTTGTATGTTGCAGTCTCACGTAGCCACCACAGTTTGGCTGATCAGGAAGACTTTATCGTAAAATACCAAGTTCTCTCTTAGGCTAGTGGTGTTATTAATGCCCCTGATATTATCTATTATATATAGATTATAATAAAATATAATCACCTATCATTACAATCAGCTTAATCATTGTGATGAATTTTAATCGTATATAATCAGTATGTATATAATCAAAACTAAGCATTGATTTAATAATCTTGATATATAAATTATCATTATTTTTAACCTTTCCATATATATAATATTCTATAATTATCTATATTGATTTATAATCATACATAACTAGAGACAGATGTATCAACGTTAAAGACATTAACAAGAGTACTGTTAAGATATCAACCACACTGACACTCTCGGTACAAATCTGAAATAAAAATCTGAAAAGTGCCGCTGCAGGGCATATATAATTTACGACATGACTCCCTCTCATGGACATACCATTTTTGAAGCGATTTTATAAGAGTCTTGTTGAAATAATGACCTTAAAACCGACAGCCCTAATGTATATTCTGCATATCATTAGTTTTTTGTACGACTCCTGCTGTGTGGTTTACAAGACCGCCACTTTTTTATGGAAAATGACAGTGCTCATTTTCCATAAAAGGCATACACATAATTTTGAAGAGTTATTTAAAGTTTTATGTGATAATGACCTATATAACAAGCTTATATGTTTATGTGTGTACGTTTATATATATATATATATATATATATATATATATATATATATATATATATATATATATATATATATGGTAGTAGGTTGGTAGACAGCAACCGCCCAGGGAGTACTACCATCCTGCCAAGTGAGTGTAAAATCAAAACCTGTGATTGTTTTACATGAAGGTAGGATTGCTGGTGTCTTTTTCTGTCTCATAAACATGCAAGATTTCAGGTATGTCTTGCTACTTCTACTTACACTTAGGTCACACTACACATGCATGTACAAGCATATATATACACACCCCTTTGAATTTTCTTCCATTTTTTTACTAGTTCTTGTTTATTTCCTCTGATCTCCATGGGGAAGTGAAACAGAATTCTTCCTCCGTAAGCCATGCGTGTCGTAAGAGGCGACTAAAATGCCGGGAGCAAGAGGCTAGTAACCCTTCTCCTGTATGTATTAATAAAGTTAAAAAGAGAAACTATCGCTTTTTCTTTCGGGCCACCCTACTGCGGTAGGATATGGCCGGTTTGTTGAAAGAAGAATATATATATATATATATATATATATATATATATATATATATATATATATATATATATATATATATATATATATATATATATATATAATATATATTGTGTGTGTGTGTGTGTGTTGTATCGAATAGGTAAAACTGGTCAGTTAGCAAGAACTCATTTAAAATTAAGTCCTTTTTAAAATTTTCTCTTATATGTTTAAAGATATATATTTTCTTTTGTGTTGATGTAAAAATTAATAATTTTGTACCAGAAGAAACTTAAAAACCTTACCTAACCTTATTAAAACAAGCTCAATTTAAGTTAGCCTTATCCAACTAAATATATTTTAGATAAGTTTACAATAATTTAATAATAAATAAACACAACGAAATATATTTTTTCGTTAGGTTCAGAATGATTTTTGCGTTGCTATTTAAGCCGAAATCGCAGGTTTTACCTATTCGGCACGACACACACACACACAGCTAAGAAGAGGTATGATAAAGCTTATGGCGCAGGGAGAGTGACCTAGTAGCGGCCAGTGAAGAGGCGGGGCCAGGAGCTATGACTCGACCCCTGCAACCACAACTAGGTGAGTATACACACAACACACATACAGCTTCTGAATGCTATAACTGAGTCTGTAACGAAATATGCAACCTTCACCTTTTGACTTTAAGTCACTTAACTTATTACCATTTAATGTATGAATACGGCAGCCTGTCAACAGAAAGCTGGCAGTAAGGGTATTTTTGTCCTGCAAGTTCAAATTAAATAATCACATTTATTGGGACTGAAAATGAGAAGGACGACAGCATCAAATACACCAAGTATAGCTTATTCACCCATTGTAACATTCCATTATTTGAATACTCACAGTGGCCATGAAGCCGAGTGATTAATTGAAACGAATGTGATGTTTCCGAGTAACCAGTGTTGTGTGCTGGCCTCCACGCCCGTGTGTGAGCCTGAGGGCATCGTTGTCTCTGAGGCAGCAGTATTGCTTACCCCTCGCCTTTCCGTGAGTCTCCGTGGCCCCGCGTTCGTAAGTCTTGCGATGTTATTTCCTGTTCTAAACAAACGTAGATTTTTTTTTTTTACTATGACTCGACTGTTGGAAGAGTGACAATAATACTAACGTGAACATAGACTTTATGGTCTGTGTGTTACCTGTCTTACAGGTGCAACCTGTCCTCATTTTGTTATGATTCTCTTAGACGAATCGCATAGTTTCTGAATGCTGCCCTTGCACTTGCAATTATTTTATCTCAGGTTAAATAAATTATTAGAACGTATTTTTTACTAGTAAGATAATTGAAAAGAAGCCATGACATGTCTAATATGGCGGTGACGGCACACTGTCAAGAAACGGTCAGATCTGCATGCTTTTCAATTAAGGTGCGAGAACAGGTTACTTGGTGGCTTCCAGTGTTTTGTTTCTATATCAGGAAAGTCTCTCTTTAATGTACATATTATTGTAGTTATTGGTATTAAAGTACATTATTAGTGAATAAAGTTGGTTAATTTATATTACCTTAACCTGACCTTTAATAATGTAGAAACAATTGGCTTTAACATTTTTAGCATAAAAAATACGTTGGAATTAGCACAGGTCACATATACATATATACAGTGTTTTGTTTAATTTTTCTCCGCAGTTACAATTTAGCTTAAAAGTCATAGTTCATAATTGACTCTTATGTATATACCCGAGTGTAGCCCCAGTTTCTGGTGATCTGTAGCGAGACAACTGAAGAATAGACCTTTTAACAGTGAGACCGCTGGTTG
Source organism: Cherax destructor (assembly GCA_009830355.1). Classification (NCBI taxonomy): domain Eukaryota; kingdom Metazoa; phylum Arthropoda; class Malacostraca; order Decapoda; family Parastacidae; genus Cherax; species Cherax destructor. The sequence goes on along the minus strand of WNWK01001911.1, from coordinate 226,012 downwards.
AAGGCAAGTGAGGTGCTGTTGTGAGCCGACCGTGTGTTCGCGCGCAATTCCTGGTAAAAGAACGTATCAGAACTGCAACGGTGAGCGTACAGAGTATCACCGGGAGCCAGTCAACTGCTACATTCATTAGAAGACTTAAATGCTTCGGCATCTTTACTGAACAAACCAACTGGTCAGCGTTTGGATCTAACGCCTCCGAAGAATAAAGAGGTTTTCCATTTGCTCTTGGTCACGGATGGACGACCCATCACAATACCTTTACCATTTTGTGGAAGGTTGAGTAATGGTAGCCCAGACACGCACAACTGAGATGACTTAATGTTCCTATACTGGGAGATACTTTTCATTTATATGCACTGATATGTTTTATGTGGGAATATGTACGATTATTCATGTGGAACGATAATTTGAGAGCACTAAATTATTTCTTAGAAAAGAGAGAAAAAAATGGGGATCTTATAATGAGTGAACATTATGATTCTTGCATAAACTGAGCGTGACTACACCGTTGTATAATTTGTTTATGGTTGGTTTTAAAAGTTTTAGTGAGGTGCTTGTAACGTTTAGTGTCTTGATGTTTGAATGCACACATATTGTGTTGCTTTTGATGGTTTGTCATTGAGTTTAATCACAACACACCACAGAAATGAGGAAACTACTGACTTTTAATGCTCTAATTTCTGCTTAGCAATGTTAACATAGTGGTTATGTATTGAAGATTGCTCGGATTACTGCCTAGCAGTAATGTTAACATAGTGCTCGTGTAGTGAACATTGCTCGGATTACTGCTTAGTATAGGTGGAATTAACATACTACGTTCTCGTGCTAGATATGTTAATAACTTGTATAAGTCCCTGGCACGCGACAGAGTCGTAAATCTTTCGTGATTAACATCATCATATTTGATTACAAAATTTGATGATTACGAAAGCAATATGCCACACAAGCAACACTACATAAATATGGGTTTGAGAAAAACACCCATTTTTGTGATAGTTGTAACCTTTAGTGGTTCATGGAATAATACACGTGCAACACTTAGGTATCTCTGCAGTAGGCTTTTTCAGTCGAATACAGACGAATGTAAATAACACTGGAGACAGTAGAAATGGTTTAGAATGATCAGTCCCTTAAGCCTAAAGCAAAGGCATGCGGCCAGAAGTGAGGTGTAGCAGCTGGAAGAGAAGTCCCAGGTGAGCGTGGCCCCTTAGTGGGCTAAACAGTTCTTTACACTGATAACCCGCACATAGGAGAGAGAAGCTTATGACGACGTTTCAGTCCGACTTGGACCATTTACAAGTCGAACTAACACACGAAAGTGAGGGAGCCAGTATATATAGGAGAGGGGTGAACACGAACTGGACAAAGAGAATAAGAAGTGATGTAGTGGTAGAAGTAATGCTGTTAGTGGTAGTAGAAAGTAGGGAAAGTAACTTCAGTAGCAAAGAGACAGAAAGGAGAGTGAAGAGAGGCAATAGTAGTAGTAGAAGCGGAGTAAATCTGAGGACAAGAGCAGGAGAACTGCAATAGAGCTAATGGCCCTCGAGGGTAGGAACAAAAACACGAGGAGACAGAACACACCTAGGCAGAAGAAAAGAAGACAAAAAAAATAGGAAAGAGAAGAGATAGGGAGAGGAAGAGAGGAAAAATAAGGTCAAGTCACGAGTGTTCTGAAGTTCTGAAGCATTTGACAATGTAATGAAAAAGGAAGGCGTCAACAGAGACAAAACTTGGCCTAGATTCATATTAGGAAAGTTGTGTATAAGGGATGGTTCAACAAGAAGGCGTATGTTAAGGTTAGAAGAAGGGTAGACAGTTTTAGCAGAGGACCTGTCTGTAGAATGACAGAAAAGATCATTGGTGTCGGCAAGTCTAACACTACTTTTGTGTTCCTTAAGTCTATCAGAAAGAAAGCGGCCAGTTTTACCAAAGTATTGTAGAGGACAAGAGGAACATGAGATAAAGTAGACTCCAGAGGCATCAATAGCAGAAGAGGTAAGAAATAGATTACTGCGAAGGGTGTTAGCTTGGTGAAAAGTAAGTTTGAGGAGAGGAGAGAAGCTGAAGAAAACTTTACTTGTACCAAGATACCATGGTGCTGCTGTGTCAGACTAGTTTCATATAATTGATGGTGTACTTTTAATGGCCTTTCACTTGTAGATTACCAAAGTTCCTTCACATGGTCGCAGTGACTTCTCTGTACTTTCTGGACGAGTCGAGATCCCCCTTTAGCCCCTTTGCCTTAGATTCTGGTTTTCAGTTTGGGGTTTAGTTTACGGTTAACATAATTTTCATCTTCTCAATTTTTTGACTCATCTGAATAATTCTTGGAAGTTAATTTGGCTCTCCCTCCACGTAAATGTGATCCAGTAATTATTTAGTTTCTTAGTTTTTTTATTGTCTCTGTGATCATGACGATGTCTTCATGGATTCCATTTTTCCTGTGTTGGTGATAGGTTGTCCTGAGATGGTAATTCCCAAGTAACAGTAACTCCAGCTATGCTGGAACGATGAACCCTTACTGAGATACACTACTTGACATACACTACTTATTGTCCTACTGAAGTCTTCCAACTCAGGTGACATGTTTCATCACATGGTAATAAGAAAACCATCCTTTTGTTCCCATTGTATAACTATCATATAGAGAAATGTAGCGGTACACTCTTGATGTTACCATTTTTTAACGAAACAAAAATTACTTTAAAAAAGTATTTTGGCCGCCATTGCTGGTGTGTTCCTACTTCACGTTTATTCCTGTGTTTGCCTCTTGCAACAAGATTTTTTCCTGTGGTTTGTTTTCTTTTCAAATTAGTAGCTAGTCTGACGTGTGTGTGTGTGTTATCAGAGGCAATTGTCGATAGACACTTGACCTGTTTTGTGTGTTAATCTTAAATGTTGAGTGTTTCCCAAGAGTGGCACGATAGTAAGATGGTGTTGCATAGTTCATAGCAGTTGACTGGGGTCACGTGGTTCTTTACTGTCGGACAGTTCGTTATTGTCACCCAGTTCCCAAGTGTCAAGTGTCTGTGTGTGTGGCCCATGCGGGTAGCAAGCCCAGCGCTGTTACTGCTCAGCACTGTTAGTATCTCTTCAAGGCATAAGAGGAATTAACAGCGGGTCTGACTGTTTGTGCGGACACTGGGGATGGGTGAAGGATTCATGTGGGGTCGGGCAGCAGGGGCGATGATCGCATAACTTATCTAGAATTAAATTATCATATAGTCGATAGACTTCAAGATAAAATCTGTATATTTAGGCTTGTTTTTAAAGCCGTGTCAGATTATTCGTGGTTTGACCATATTGACAGAGCTTTCATCTGCAGCTACAGAGCTGTCAGCTGCAGGTACAGTGCTGTTATCTGGAGTACAGATCTTCTGATGACGTGTTTGCTTTATTATGTGCGTATTTTCACTATCATTAATTTAATTAAGAAAATAGTTGCATTTAGTGTTGTCAACCCACTGTATGGAGAGAGAGGAGAGAGAGAGGAGTGAGTGAGTGAGTGAGTGAGTGAGTGAGTGAGTGAGTGTGAGAGTGTGTGAGTGTGAGTGAGTGTGAGTGTGAGTGTGAGTGTGAGTGTGAGTATGAGTATGAGTATGAGTGTGTGTGTGTGTGTGTGAGTTGTCTTTGCTCCGTGTCGTCGCCTAAAATATACAGAAAGACTGACATGTTAACGGACAGTGAAAATTTGCTGCTTATGGCATATTATTAAAGTGTATAAATATTTATTATTCGTATTATTATTTGTGTAATAATCTTATGCACACGATATATTTTACCCAATAACATACACTATTTTTTTTTGTGCAGTAGTGACAATAGTGATATGCTAGAGTTTTGTAGTGGGTAAGACGCAGATGGTGTGTACATGACGGATGCCAGCATCGTGAGTGGTTCACCCAGGCGAGATATATCTTACAGGCTGGTTTTCCTATGCTCCAGACCAGGGGTCTCCAAACTTTTCACTACAAGGACCACATCGTATATTTTACATGTTTTCGCGGGCCAAAGAAAACAATCAGTCTTATAAATATAAATGAATGAATTAAATTTAAATGAATGAATAAGTTTTATTTGGATCCTTTTTTGTAATCTATAATTCAGAACAAAAGAGAAATGTGACAGTTACGAAGACAATACCGTGCTTACATTGAGAAATATATAATGACAATATTATCAGTTATTGAACTACAGATGAGAAAAGCTGGTATAAGTTTAATTTGCACAAGATTAATGGGTATGATGGAACTGGTTTTTTAATTTCAAAATATTGCTGAACTGAGGTTTCAAGCTTGAGGAGCCAATTATTAGAATTGACTTCAGATGCTCATCAGATAAATTTGTTCGATATTTGGGCTTGACATACTTGACATACCTCAATGTATGGGAAGAGATGTGCGAGTTTTCAGTGTCATCATCTCACTATAAGGAGAGAGTAGCATCAGTTCTCAGTATCGTCAGTTCACTGTATGGGGGAAGTTGTAGCAGTTGTATTGGCTCATTCTGAGGGAGAGTTTTAGTATTGGCTGTTGTGTAATGAGATTACGACACTAGTAGGGATCTGTCAGTGGATGGGCTGAGTTGCGTCAGTGCGCGCTGTGGCGTCAGCTCACGACACCAGAATACTTAGCAATCATTGTTCACTTTCCTAGCAGCATCCACACGCAGATTTTCTCCTCTAAAATAAGTAAAATGTCCTCGTGTTTGAATTTTTTTCCCAGCAAAATGTGTTTAATTCCCTTCTCGTCCAATCTCCACACCTCCATTTTTCCTGATTCGATTTTTTTGCTTCCGTACGCAAAATTGAAATTAATTTATTAAATGATTCATTAACTGCCTAGTTAACTTGACTGGTGATAAGCTAATGGGTTAATTTCTCGCGTAACTGATTACCTGGTCGGCGTCACTTAACCTATAAAAACTTATGGGATTTGAATTTCGTGTGTCAGGCCAACGTTTCTATAATGGGGTGGTGCTGGCGTGACATATTAGTCAGACAACCATACTAGTGGTGTTTTGTTAGTCTGGCAACCATACTAGTGTGTTTTGTTAGTCTGGCAACCATGCTAGTGGTGTGTTTTGTTAGTCTAGCAACCATACTAGTGGTGTGTTTTGTTAGTATGGCAACCATACTAGTGGTGTGTTTTGTTAGTATAGCAACCATACTAGTGGTGTGTTTTGTTAGTATAGCAACCATACTAGTGGTGTGTTTTGTTAGTCTGGCAACCATACTAGTGGCGTGTTTTTTTAGTCTGGGAACTATACTAGTATTGTGGTGTGTTTTGTTAGTCTGGCAACTATACTAGTATTGTGGTGTGTTTTGTTAGTCTGGCAACTATACTAGTATTGTGGTGTGTTTTGTTAGTCTGGGACTACACTGTGATGTATCATTTCATCATTGTATATATATATATATATATATATATATATATATATATATATATATATATATATATATATATATATATATACACACACACACACACACACACACAATAATGACAAGTTGATGAATAAGACACATGTACAACACCTGGGCATCTTTATTATAAATTTTGGTACAAAGGATATCTACAACCCTATTAGCTCAACTCTTCGGCATGATCTACCTCCAGTAGTAGGTCCCGCCCACCTCTGGCGATGCCTTCAACTGCTGCAATCTTCTCTGGCTCCAGTTAAGTGTTCATCCTCTTGCCTCTGTCTCACAATGATGAAGGCTAAGGGACTGAACACCTATGAAGGCTGAAGGACTGATTACCTCATCTTATACTGTCTCCATTATGTAAACTTTGTATTGTAAGGAAAAAATCACTGGTTGGTTGGCGAAATTTCTTCATAATAAAAATATTCAGGTGTTGGGGACCACACTGTGATGGGTTGGTCTGGGGACCACACTGTGATGGGTTGGTCTGGGGACCACACTGTGATGGGTTGGTCTGGGGACCACACTGTGATGGGTTGGTCTGGGGACCACACTGTGATGGGTTGGTCTGGGGACCACACTGTGATGGGTTGGTCTGGGGACCACACTGTGATGGGTTGGTCTGGGGACCACACTGTGATGGGTTGGTCTGGGGACCACACTGTGATGGGTTGGTCTGGGGACCACACTGTGATGGGTTGGTCTGGGGACCACACTGTGATGGGTTGGTCTGGGGACCACACTGTGGTATGTGTGTGTGACAGTTCCGGGATTTGCAAAAATGGAGCCTCCACTACTGTTTAAGCTGAAAGACCCATCCTGGTTTAGCGCTTCGATTAGTATCATTAGACGAATAGTGTGAATACCGACAAGTTGATGAATAAGACATAAACTCAAGTCGTAATAAACGACTCTCAGTAAACAAACAGAAGAATGGACAGGGACTCGAACCTTTGTCCTGGCAGCAGCAGGCTCACTGGTTGGGCGTGGTATTGCCAGCACCACGGTTCGAGTCGCCGTTCATTATGTTTATTCAGTGAGACGCGTGTGCAAGACCTGGGTATGTTTTACTGAGAGATGTTTCGTTTGCACAGCAATCTTGCACAGCAGGCTTGCACATCAGGCTTGCACATCAGGCTTGGTTTTTAATTTAAAAAATTAATACATCAGCAGTGTGCTGCTACCCCGTTCTGTGTATAGGTTATACAGTGGGAAGAGAAGTTGTGTTTCTCCTGCCGTGTTTCATCACCCAGGATGCTGCTCATACACTGGGACGGGAGGTGGTGCAACACATCCCAGATATTATTGACCACCTTTTTTTCAACGTATTTTATATAAAAAATGCATCTCGACCTACCATTTTCATAATTTTCTTTCACTCGTATTAAAATTATAGCGTAGCTGGTCGGTGTGTAGTGAAAAGTTGTAAAAGTATCATGCGTCTCCTTTTTTTTTGTTTCCCGTGCTGATGGACTTGTTATAAATGTTATATGATGTGTTAATGTGATAACATTCTTGTTAAAAACACCTGTTTGTTACCAACTCATCCATCACTTCAAGAGCTTCATTGTAATCCCGCTGCAGACGACCTAAGCACTACGGAAACTGCAAGACAATTAAGCCAATTAAATGGCGAGGAGTATTTCCAGTCTTGGTATGTGTTAAGAGGCAAAAGGCGGAGGTGAGCGGGGAAGGCGACAGCGCTGGGTGCGCGTTGACACGAGTGAAGCCTTTTTACTGGGCGTGTCAGTGTGGCTGGTGGCAGGTGACCGACACCCCTTTGTTCAGCCATCGACAGCAAACCTCTTGACGAGGACACCTTCATTGCTCACCGGCCTCTTGTTGTCAGAGAGACAAGAGACATCTGCGAATTTTATTGCCGAGATTTTTTTGTTTGTGGCGTGAAATCAAAAGGGAATCCACAGTCCTTCCGTCTTGGCATCCTAGGTGTGTTAGTCATGTGTAAACGTCTTTCAAGGGTGAGGGACTGATTACCTCAAACTCCTCTTTTTCTACCGTTCTTCTTTGTATTGGACTGATGAAGCCACTGTGTGGCGAAACGTTTCCTCAATAAAGATTATCATATGTTGCACAAGTGTCTCATTCTTTAACTTGTCAGTTTTCTAAAGCATTTATCACACAAACGTCTTTCATGTTAGTGTGTGAGGTGTTCGTACCGTAGCCCAGGCAGCTAGTGTGTGTTAACGAGGTACTCTCCGCTGCTGCCTCTACACGAACACAAACAAAGCGGACTCTTAACTTTCTTGTGAACGTGAGAATGCTCGTGTTAATAAGCAAATCATTTCCCCAAACACTTCTTGCTCAAATGACCCTCAGTTCCGACCACACTGGAGTCTATTGTTATGGTAATAACATGACTTTAAATGTACTTACAATACCATTATGCAAAAGAGTTAGCACTGGTTGAAATATTTATCGCCCACTTGCCTGTTATATACGAATGCTATAACTGTCTCTATAGATAATGATATTTGTGAAGATGTTGCACGATAACGATAAAAAAAGTTATTTTGAAGTTGCTTTACCAAAATGTTTATATTTTATACAAGTAAACAGTGTTTTAGGGTACTGGATAATGATATATTTTATACAAGTCAATATAGTCTTCTAGGGCACTGAATAATGATGCATTTTATACAAGTAAACCCAGTATTCTAGGGTACTGGGTAATTGTGTATTTTGTGTATAATTGTATTGATCTTATTTGTCCAAGAGTTTTATGCGTTAGAGTAATTTAAGGAGCGCAGAGAGACCAAGCAGATGCTGTCATCGCCTAAGATGCCACTTTAAAGAAACATCCAAACAACTTTATTTTTATAAAGCGGAGTACACTATACTCCACTTTAGTGTAGAACATGCCGGGCAGCCAATACTGTAGCCCTGGATGGCACCTCAGCCGCTGCTGTAGCCCTGGATGGCACCTCAGCCGTTTCTGTAGCCCTGGATGGCACCTCAGCCGCTGAAGTAGCCCTGGATGGCACCTCAGCCGCTGCTGTAGCCCTAACTGCCACATCATCCGCTGCTGTAGCCCTGGATGGCACCTCAGCCGCTGCTGTAGCCTCCTCTGCCACATCATCCGCTGCTGTAGCCCTGGATGGCACCTCAGCCGCTGCTGTAGCCTGAATGCCACATCATCCACTGCTGTAGATCTGGATGGCACCTCAGCCGCTGCTGTAGCCTGAATGCCACATCATCCACTGCTGTAGCTCTGGATGGCACCTCAGCCGCTGCTGTAGTCCTGACTGCCACATCATCCACTGCTGTAGCTCTGGATGGCACCTCAGCCGCTGCTGTAGGCCTGACTGCCACATCATCCACTGCTGTACCTCTGGATGGCACCTCAGCCGCTGCTGTAGTCCTGACTGCCACATCATCCACTGCTGTACCTCTGGATGGCACCTCAGCCGCTGCTGTAGTCCTGACTGCCACATCATCCACTGCTGTAGCTCTGGATGGCACCTCAGCCGCTGCTGTAGGCCTGACTGCCACATCATCCACTGCTGTCACTGTATTTACATACAACACAAAGTAGAAAAGCTTGACATGTCAGATAATATTAACGAAAGCTTTTTCACACGTCTTGGTAAGACATAAACACTTATCTTCTTGCACAAAGGCATGACGCAAATCACACACTTAACCCGCACTTAGGAAAGGAAACTTACGACTACATAAGTAGTCATAAGTTCTCTGTCCTAAGGGCGGGATTATATGCGAATTGTTTCAACCACAGTGATGTTCAGTGGATGGTAGGCTCTCGGACATTTATCTGACTGACACTTCGCCGACGGACATTTTACCGAAGGATATTTGACCGAACGGACATATGGCCGAACTGGCATTCATCACAGCGTGTTCTCCAAACATTAAAAAGAAGAAATGCAAATGAAAATTAAAAAGGTTATAAAATAAACCTAACCTAATTATCCGTTCAACCATATGTCCGTTCGGTGAACTGTCCGTCGATGAAATGTCCGTTCGGCCAATTGTCCTTTGGTCAAATGTCTGTCGGATAAGTTTCCGTCGGTAATCTGTTCGGGCACGGGATGGTAATATGATTGTTGTTCCAGCAGGCGCTGTTTGACCCTTGCGGGCTTAGCGCCTCCCTGTTGATTAAAAGGAATAAATCCTTCCTTTGGTCTAATGTAATGAGTGGGTTGTCTTGTACGATAACTAGAGTGGGTTGTCTTGTACGATAACTAGAGTGGGTTATCTTGTACGATAACTAGAGTGGGTTGTCTTGTACGATAACTAGAGTGGGTTGTCTTGTACGATAACTAGAGTGGGTTGTCTTGTACGATAACTAGAGTGGGTTGTCTTGTACGATAACTAGAGTGGTTGTCTTGTACGATAACTAGAGTGGGTTGTCTTAGTACGATAACTAGAGTGGGTTGTCTTGTACGATAACTAGAGTGGGTTGTCTTGTACGATAACTAGAGTGGGTTGTCTTGTACGATAACTAGAGTGGGTTGTCTTGTACGATAACTAGAGTGGGTTGTCTTGTACGATAACTAGAGTGGGTTGTCTTGTACGATAACTAGAGTGGGTTGTCTTGTACGATAACTAGAGTGGGTTGTCTTGTACAACTCCCATCAACCTAACAGTAAAATATAACTTACAATCAACCTAACAAACCAATATTAATTATAATACAGCAGAACAAATGCTGAAATTCCTTAAAATACAAGAAGATTCAGGTAATATTAGCGCGGACAAAAATCATATAAATCATACATGACGTAGAAAATATATTTTTGGGAGGTATGTAAGAATAAAAATTAATGGTCTAGCTTGGAGAGAGAGTGTGTGGCGGCTTCAGGTGTTGGACAGTAGTCTGCTTCAGGTATTGGACAGTAGTCTGTTTCATGTGTTCGTCAGTAGTCTGCTTCAGGTATTGGACAGTAGTCTGTTTCAGGTGTTGGACAGTAGTCTGTTTCAGGTGTTGGACAGTAGTCTGCTTCAGGTGTTGGACAGTAGTCTGCTTCAGGTGTTGGACAGTAGTCTGCTTCAGGTGTTGGACAGTAGTCTGCTTCAGGTGTTGGACAGTAGTCTGCTTCAGGTGTTGGACAGTAGTCTGCTTCAGGTGTTGGACAGTAGTCTGCTTCAAGTGTTGGACAGTAGTCTGCTTCAGGATGTTGGACAGTAGTCTGCTTCAGGTGTTGAAAAGTAGTCTGCTTCAGATGCTGGACATTAGTCTGATTCATGTGTTTGACAGTTTTGACAGTAGTCTGCTTCAGGTGTTGGACAGTAGTCTGCTTCAGATGTTGGACAGTAGTCTGCTTCAGATGTTGGACAGTAGTCTGCTTCAGATGTTGGACAGTAGTCTGCTTCAGATGTTGGACAGTAGTCTGCTTCAGATGTTGGACAGTAGTCTGCTTCAGGTGTTGGACAGTAGTCTGCTTCAGGTGTTGGACAGTAGTCTGCTTCAGGTGTTGGACAGTGGTCTGCTTCAGGTGTTTGACAGTGGTCTGCGTCAAATGTTGGACAGTGGTCTGCGTCAGATGTTGGACAGTAGTCTGCTTCAGGTGTTGGACAGTAGTCTGCTTCAGGTGTTGGACAGTAGTCTGCTTCAGGTGTTGGACAGTAGTCTGCTTCAGGTGTTGGACAGTAGTCTGCTTCAGGTGTTGGGCAGTAGTCTGCTTCAGGTGTTGGGCAGTGGTCTGCTTCAGGTGTTGGACAACAGCCGTCGTGTTGTTAAGTGTCGCACTGAAGCAAGACCCGGACCGGCTGCAGCTATTATCGTATATTCCCCTCAATTATTTAGTTATATTTTATGACTGTGTATGTATATAATTTATATAATATATATATTTGGGTCCGACTTTTAACGAGTTTTTGAATAGGCTGGAAGTATTTCATAGCTTAGCAAGCTGAATGATTTTTTTGTCTGTTCCAGATTTTCATATTACGTTTTTCTTGTAATTATTTTTTAATGACTAGATAAGATGTGAGTAAGGAATTAATAGCGAGGTGTATGTGAGAACCTGGGATATATGTACCTAACTAGCAAGCTTCTAGAAAATAGCTCCTCCTTGGTTTGGCAGCTCACCTGGGTGTTCCCCCTGACTGAGCCCATTAGTGTATTCCAAGGCTGTTTTTATACATCCTCCGCCCCACAGCCTACACACCTGGCCGTTTAGCACAAGATTAATTACTTATTGAAGTTGCCACGCATTGTTCAAGTTCCCTCATCTATGTCGGTATTATCGTCGCTAAATTATCACTACCCTACATACATTTTTGTAAATTAACGTTAACTTCGACAGTGGTATTTTTTTTTTTTACGTTTACCAAGGGTTCTTGCAGTAAAATATATTGCTTGAGACAAATGACTGCCGTTTTCCTCCCGTTTTCCTCCTTCCCTTAGCCTCCTGGTCTATGTCACCTGCCTAATCGTTTCTTGCCTGTCTTCACGGTGCTTAAAACATCATCATCCTATTTTCTTCCCCTTGAGTGTGCGCTCGCTTTGATACCAGCCATTAGTCTACAGCTACGACCTGCGTGTCGTGCCTCCACGTTCTTCCCACTAGTTGGTTATCAGTTATCATAGTGGCATCTTTGCTGCTATTTACGCATTGCTTTCCAGTGCATTTTATCACAGTTACTGTGCAATATACTCTTATAACAACATATTTAATCTTATATGGTATAACTTTTGTAAGTCTCTGGAATTGGTTCTGGTAAAATCATTGTCAGGAACTCCTTATTTTTTTTTTTTTTTTTTTTTTTTTGAACAAGAAAGGAAAGAAGGGGCTGCAGCATGATGGTCATGACAGGAGTAGGGGCACAGTGCCAGAGCCACTGCTCCAGCAGTGTTAAAAATGAATGAGAGAATGTTGGAACCCTGAGATGAGGCTGATATCCTTAGGGGTGAAAAATTTATTTGAAACTTACTATGAAGAGCCACGTAGTAAATCTTCCAAATATTTCGACCAGGAATCTTACGACACTTTGACGTATCTTGCATCGACAGTACAGATACAAGTACACTTACACCTTGAGTATGCTCCATTTTCTTGGATTGCCTGAATTCCAGGTCTCATCCATGACTTCTTGATATTAGAGAGAACAGAGCAAGACGACTCATCTCTCGTCTGGACCGGCCTGAACAGATCTGCTATTTCAGCAGAGTCTTCAACACCGAAGGGATGTGGGTGACCTTAATGTTATGTACAAGGCAAATGTACCACACTTGACTCCACTTTACAGACAACGAGACGGGCAGTTACACTCTGGTTGTATTACTTGATCTAAGATCATTTATTCCTAGGATGACTCGAGTCTGGAACATGTTCGTACAGCGTAATGACATCATTGAAATAAAGTCAGTTGAACAAATGGAATCATTGGCCCACAGAAGCCTCTAACTTCATCATTCCTTATTTGTATGTCTAATAATAATAGAGACTTTCTAAAGGGTTAAGGTAGATAACAGCTCTTAGCTTGTAAATAAAGGTAAAAAACTTGTGTAAAAAAGTCATCTGTGGTGATTTCTCTACCCTCTGCCCATTCTGTTATCATTTCAAAGTTCCATTTACCATTTGATAATAGGCGATCGAGATGTGAAAGTTCCAACGTAACAGTAACACCAGCTCCGTCTGAACGAAACCTTTGTGAAGCTACTCAAGTCATAGTCACTATGACATTTTGGAATGTTTGACGTCATCGTCATTGATCTGACGTCTATGCTCAGGCTGACAGATTTCATTACTTGTATGCACGCCATCCCCTATATTGGAATATGATAAAGAAACAGCTAGCTTTTGTTCCCACACTGTAACTATCATATAGAATACTGTAGCAGCATACTGCGGGAGTTTCTACAGCATAATTATCATAAACAGTAGATTTAGATTAGATTTTGCCACCGAAGTGGCTAGTTTATTGTGCACCCCATATCCATCCTGTGGACGGTAGCGCAGGAGCATATGGATACACAAAAGGCCCAGGAACTAGGCCCCATAAGGTGTAGCAGAACACTGCGGATGTTTATCACACCTTAACCAGCGTATATAATAGGGTAGCAGCACAATAGGGATGTTTCCACAACATAACTATCGTATAGAACAGTGTAGCAACACCTAGGTGTTGGTGAGGGGCTCTTAATGCAAGAAATTGAACTTGGCCTAGCTTTCCTTGAATCGAACTTGATTGCCTCCCATTTTCCTAGGCTCTGTATGACACCTATGAGTTTAGCGCTTCCCACTAAATAATAGTAATAGTTTTCTTTTATTTTCATAATCCGAAGAGCTTGCTTAACGTTTTCTGGTTCCCCGTTATCTTGTTTCTAAGTGTATTTTTTTTTTTTCCGTAGTGTGTTTTTCTTGCATGATTTTGTACAGCTTTTCATATTTTTTTTCTAATTGTTTTTTTTCTTGTGTATTTTCTTCCTTTTTTATTGTATGAATTTTTTCTTGTTTTGTTATGTTGTGGTATATTTTTCTTGTGTGTTTTTCCAGTTCTATGTTTCCTTTCTTAGAGTTTCTTCTTGTGTGGCTGTGTTATGTTTTACTTTATTTTTTGTTCTTTTCTTTTATTCATAATGTTTTTTTTCCTTGTGTTATTCTTCCGGGGTACTTTTATTGTTTTGCTTTTGTGGTATGTTAATCTTATTGGTTTTTTGTCTGTTTCTCTTGTTTCTCTTCCTGTGGTAGGTTAATCTTGTGTGTTTTTGTTTATTCTGTTTTTTGTTCTTTGGTGTGTTAATCAGGCTTTATTTTTTGTTTTTCTTTTTGTAATGTGTGTATATTTTACAGTGTTTTTGTTTTTGTGTGTTAAACTTATGTATTTTCTTTTTCTTTTTGTAATATTCTCAACTTTTGTGTTTTTCTTGAACAATTCTCTGACCGCTTCACCTGAGAACCCTTAACTCGCTCTTAATGTTCTTATAGCTTTATCAACTTCTCTTTGTACAGTGGTTAAGTAAGATTCGCCAGGAAACAGGACAAGTGTTTCCTGACGCGGGTCTATCATATGATGACCCGCAGTTGGAGCTTTTGGTCATCTGACAGAGGCCTTCCGCTGGCTTACCGGTCAACCCCTTTAAAAATTAAGGTTATAATTATAAATATCTCTTCTTTACAGTAGTTGCTAATGTTGTTTATGCCGGGACTGTTTGATGTCTAGCTTTGGGGGTTTTCTGGTTATTTTCCTGTAACGCGGTTATTGCTTCTTGCAGGTTTCTCAACCCGCTTTTCTAGTGTGGATCTCCTTTGACATACCTTGCTGTAACTTTAACGGGTTTCGAGAGTTTTTCTGCTCCACAGACCGTGGCCCTGGCTAGGCTTGTCTTCTGTAAGCAGTTTTGTTTAAAAAAAATTGCACTGCGTCCGTGTCAACGCAGCATCAAGAACCACCTGCGGTGATTTGTGTCTGTAGTGATGCATTGCCTTGATATTCATGTTTAGTCAGCTTGTGGAGAAAGAGAGAGATGTTAGAGGAGAGAGAGGGAGCTCTATAAGCTGCAGTAAACAAGGCGCCTCTTTCGGCTTGTTTAGTCAGCTGTGGATTCCTGTTTGTATTGGGTACAGGTGGACCTCATTGGGGGGAATTTGTTTGTGCTGTAAGACAATTAAACAGTGGAAAGTATTCAACCCCTTTATTCACTCGTTGCACGGTGAACTTTTTATAGACACGCAATAATATATATATATATATATATATATATATATATATATATATATATATATATATATATATATATATCGTGCCGAACAGGTAAAAACTTGCTATTTTGGCTTAAATAGCAACACTCTTTTGCCGAATAAGGCAAGCGAAAATTTATGTATGCAATAATTTCGCAAAAATCATTCTGAACCTAACGAAAAAGTATATTTCATTGTGTTATTATTAAACTATTGTAAACTTATCTAATATATATATATATATATATATATATATATATATATATATATATATATATATATATATATATATATATACATATGTCGTGCCGATTAGGTAAAACTGGTCAATTAGCAAGAACTCATCTAAAATTAAGTCCTTTCTAAAATTTTCTCTTATACGTTTAAAGATATATTTTTTTCATTTATGTTAATGTAAGAATTTATAATTTTTTATCAAGAGAAACTTTGAAAACCTACCTAACCTTATTACAACAAGCGCCATTTAATTTGGCCTAACCCAACTAAATATATTTTAGATACGTTAACATTAATTTAATAATAAACAAACACAATGAAATATATTTTTTTCGTTATGTTCAGAATGATTTTGGCGAAATTATTGCATACACAAATTTTCACTTGTCTTATATGGCAAGGAGAGCGTTGCTATTTAAGCCAAAATAGCAAGTTTTACCTAATCGGCACGACATATATATATATATATATATATATATATATATATATATATATATATATATATTATTGTACCCATGAACGAGTGGTATTGATCAATAACAACACCGTCTAAACAAGGAGTCGAACTGATGCTGCTTTGCCCCGCCTCATGGTGAGTGAAAGACAGTTGTTATTGATCAATACCACTCGTTCGTGGGTACAATAATATAAAATACTGCTCGTTGGCTCGTTGGGCTAGTAAACCAAACAGGGAGTAGAATGAAATTAGCTCAGAGGCATCCACACCACCATATGTTCTCGGATGACGGGTACAACACTTACCTTGGCTGGGTGCGTCATTCTTGAGAATTGTTTGGTCCCGTGGACTAGAGCATCATCTGTCTTTCGCTCACCATGAGACGGGCCAAAGCAGCATGGGTTCGACTCCTTGGCTAGTCGTAGTGTTATTGATTATATATATATATATATATATATATATATATAAACACTGCAACTAGCTGGGGGATCAAACCCGTGTTGTTTTAGCCTGCCTCATGGTGAGTGAAAATTCACGATGCTCTAACCCACTGAACCATACAATCCTACAAAGATCACGCACCCAGCAGAGCTAGGTGTTGTACCGTGATCCGAGGACATACGATGGTGTGGGTGCCTCAGACTGCTACCTAGCTCTGCTGGGTGCGTGATCTTTGTAGGATTGTATGGTCCAGTGGGTTAGAGCGTCGTGAATTTTCGCTCACCATGAGGCGGGCTAAAACAACATGGGTTCGATTCCCCGGCTAATCGCAGTGTTGTTATTGATTAAATACCACTTGCTCGTGGTTACAATATATATATATATATATATATATATATATATATATATATATATTATATAATATGGTTCCACAGCATAGCAAAAATCAAGAGGTGTTTTCTTTAGTTAATAGTAAGGGAGAGTAGTTTGAAAATCAAACACTCAGAAGTTAGTGTAGAAAAAATAGAGCAGCATTAGCCGCCACCATAGTCGTCATTGTTGTCTCAGCCGCCCTTCTCGCCCTCATCAAACGGTCACATTAAGTTCCTACATATGTATATATTAAGTTACTAGGACGCTCACCCTCCCGTCGGTGTAAACACACGAGGCTCAACTTGGTGGATCTGTCAAAACAGTAGGTCGAAATCGCCAATATTTAAATATATCGATGTGGTATTGTCATAGACTATTTTGACTCGACCATCCGTATTAGACCAAGTGCAACTGCCCGAG
Organism: Cherax destructor; assembly: GCA_009830355.1. Classification (NCBI taxonomy): domain Eukaryota; kingdom Metazoa; phylum Arthropoda; class Malacostraca; order Decapoda; family Parastacidae; genus Cherax; species Cherax destructor. The sequence continues at coordinate 208,995 of WNWK01001911.1, read as the reverse complement.
TCACCTGTACAAATGTTTAACTAGAGTTTTTCTCTTCATTTGTTGTAAAATACGAAAGACAACACTAAGTGAGGCAAGTTTTAATCCGCTTAACATTTACATAATTTATATCCCAGGAGTCGCTCCAGTCACTTTAGTGTTGGGCATTCAAGTGGAAGATAATTAAGTGACTGTGATATATGTTGCCACGCTGGAGTGGGTGCTGGAGCTACTCTTCCCGTCATCTTGTGTTCATTTGCCGGCAAGAAACTTTAGCAGCCGCCTCGTGCTGGACAGTTCGTGTAGCTTGTTCAAGTTCAGCACTTTACAGACTGTTTTGTTTTTGTTCTGGCCAGCCTTGTTAAGTCTTATATCAGTGTGAGCTGTGTTTAAAAACCTGCACTTTATGGAGACAGATTTTCTTTTATCTTGATCGTAGTTTCTTTACTGTGTGTGTACTCATTTGTGGTTGCAAGGGTCGATTCACAGCTCCTGACCCTGGCTCCTATGTGTGTGTGTGTTATCAGTTACTAATTGTTAAAATCAATTTTCAATAAATACTTGACCTGTTAGGAGAGTGGATGCACTCACCTGTATGTGGTTGCAAAAGTCGAGCCACAGCTACTGGCCCCGCCCTTTTCCTGGTCGCTACAAGATCCGCTCTTTCCCTGCTGGAAGAGCCTTATCGTACCTAAATAACAAAAAACGTACACGACCGTGACTGGAACAATACACAAATAACCCTCACATAGGAGAGACGAGCTTACCACGACGTTTCGGTCCGACTTGGACCATTTACGAAGTCACACTATGACTTTGTAAATGGTTCAAGTCGGACCGAAACGTCGTCATCAGTTCCTCTCTTCTAGGTGCAAGTTATTTATGTACTTATCGTACTTCTTCTTAAAACTGTGTGTGTCTTATCAGTTGTCAAAAGCACCTGTCGATAGACACTTGGCTTGTTTAGTGTGTTTATACGCGTACGTATTTAATTACCTATTTATAATTTATTTGTAGAAACAAAAGCAGAGCTATGCCCATGGTGTCCTGTCTTCAGTAATTCTTTCATAATTTCTTAAATTTTCAGTGGTTGTTGATCTTCCTCTTAATTCATGTTATTGGTCTTCCACTCAGTGAAGTAAACAATTTTTTTGCAACCCTTCGGTTCTACTTTTTATTTTAATCAATTTACAACTAATCTCTTGTTATCCTGTTGCTGGTACTAATAAGTTTTATTTTAATTACTTTTTTTTTCAAGTTCTTTTACAATCTTTCATGTGTGTGTGTGTACTCTCCTAATTGTACTCGCTTAACTGTGGTTGCAGGGGTCGAGTCATAGCTCCTGGCCCCGCCCCTTCACTGGTCGCTACTAAGTCCTCTCTTCCCCTGCTCCATGAGCTTTATCAAGCCTCGTCTTTAAACTATGTATGGTTTTTGCCTCCACTACTTCACTTTCCAGATTATTCAACTTCCTGACAACTCTATGACTGAAGAAATACTTCCTAACATCCCCTTGACTCATCTGAGTCTTTATCTTCCAATTGTGACTCCTTGTTTCTGTGTCCCACCTCTGGAACATCCTGTCTCTGTCCGCCTTATCAATTCCTCGCAATATTTTATATGTCGTTATCATGTCTCCCCTAACCCTCCTGTCCTCCAGTGTCGTCAGGCCGATTTCCCTTAACCTTTCTTCGTAGGACATTCTCCTTAGCTCCGGGACTAGTCTTGTTGCAAACCTCTGCACTTTCTCAAATTTCATGACGTGGTTGGCCAGGTGTCGGTTCCAAACTGGTGCTGTATTCTCCAATATAAGCCTGACGTATACGGTGCACAGAATCTTGAACGATTCCTTACTGAGGTATCGGAACAGTATTCTCAGGTTTGCCAGGCGCCCATATGCTGCAGCAGTTATCTGGTTGATGTGCGCCTCAGGAGATGTGTTCGGTATTATATTCACCCCAAGATCCTTTTCCTTGAATGAGGTTTGCAGTCTTTGGCCACCTAGCCTATACTCTGTCTGTGGTCTTCCTTGCCCTTCCCCGATTTTCACGACTTTGCATTTGGTGGGGTTAAATTCGAGGAGCCAGTTGTTGAACCAGGCTTGCAGCCTGTCCAGGTCTCTTTGTAGTCCTGCCTGATATTCATCCGATTTAATTTTCCTCATTAACTTCACATCATCTGCAAACAGGGACACTTATGAGTCTATCTCTTCCTTCATACCATTCACATATACCAGAAACAGCACTGGTCCTAGAACTGACCCCTGTGGAACCCTGCTCGTTACTGGCGCCCACTCTGACACCTCGTCACGTACCATGACTCGTTGTTGCCTCCCTGTCATGTATTCTCTGATCCATTGCAGTGTGTGTGTGTGAGTTACTATTTGTCAAAACTGCTTGTCGACAGACACTTTGCCTGATATTTGTGTGTGCACTCGCGCGCGCGAGTGCGTATGCGCTCTCCTATTTGTAGTTGCTGGGGAGGGGATGGATTAGGGGGGACTTCTCTGCTCTTTTCCTTGCCTAGAGCTGAATTGTTGTTGTACACTCTTTCTTTTTTCTTCGTCATATTTAGTAACATTAATTATTTGCTAAATATCATGTTCACTTTTTTTTCAGGTGGGTTCAGATAGTTGATGTTGGGAATGTCTTCCTTTCTAGTGAAGACAAGGTTAAGTGTTCCTCGTACATAATGTTTCTCTGGTGTGTTGATGCTTGAAGAAGCCACTCATTACCTTGACGAGTTTGATGAATCATTTATTAGCCAGTATATTACTTTATGTTTGAGCTCTCCTGTCTTTGTTTATGTTTTTTTTTTTTTGTCAGTAATAGTTACCCAAGCATGTTTTTGTTTGGTTCATGACGTTTAAAATTTTCGACTACACTGGGGTCATTAAGACTGCACGGTAACCTTTTCACCACCAGACAAGAATACTCGAATTACTAAAATAGGTATTAAAGTAAACTATCAGCATATATGCGCTGAAAGAAATACATATCTCTGGGTATATATCTTGTGTATGTTGTGTAGTCCCTCATTTATCCTGGTATATATTGTGTAGTCCTTCATTTATCCGGGTATATATAATGTGTATGTTGTGTAGTCCTTCATTTATCCGGGTATATATAATGTGTATGTTGTGTAGTCCTTCATTTATCCTGGTATATATTGTGTGTTGTGTAGCCTCTCATTTATCTTGGCAGTCTTTTCTCCCAAGATTTTTCACTGGCGCATCCTGCTTACAAGAAGGTTGGGATTGTTATCATTGTTTGTAGGTGCCAATTTGTCAGTTGTATTTTTGAAGTGTTCTAGCTTTATTTTCCATAAAATAACTTGAGTATGTCTCCTGAACGTCTTCAATGACTGATGTATATTATGCAATTGATAGTAACTTTTGGGTTTAGGTTGTGCAGGTGTAAATTTGCCTGTTTACTAGCAGCTGATAAACTTGGAATTTATTTTATGGATGGCCTGAAACATTTAGAGTTGGTGTATTTTTCTCAAAGGAAACTTTGCAGTGATTTTGAATTATGTAGTTTTATAATTTTCCAGTTTCATTAAGCATATCGATTTCCATTCAGGAACTACCTGGAGGGTATTCCGGGGGTCAACGCCCCCGCGGCCCGGACCACCACCAGGCCTCCAGGAATGTCTTCTCTGACTGGCTTCAGCCCTTGAACAGTCATGTATCTTACCTAGAGGAAAGATTAATTTTGAGCCAACTTAACAGTTTTATTGAAATCGGAATTTTTATTTTTGGTTTTCGTGCGACTATTTGTGAATGCCTCGTCCGATCAGCTTCAAACTTTCAATGCTAATAATTGGATAATGAAAACTTTTGCCGAGCTTCATACTTACAATGCTGGTGTATTTTGTGATATTGGTCATTGTTCAATAACTAGATCATGCTTCTTAATTTCAAACATCCAAAGTAGAACTTTCAATTTGTTTTAGAGTGGAAGGGGGCTGTATATGTGCCAGTCTGATATTTTTATTGAAAAAAACATGGGATATTACTTTCCGTGGGACAATTTGTGAATCATGATTGGCTTCACGTCTTCAGTGCCGACAGTTAACTACATTAGACCTTGTGCCGCACTCTGTACTGAATCTTTTGCGTGCATTGAAATAGGGCTGGGCTTATACATGAACATGTCGGATCATTGAGGTAGTTGGATGCTGGGCTTACGACATATAGGATACCTTTCTCAGATCACGCAGCGATCGAAACACATCTAGTTTGACGACTGTTCCGTACATGTGCTACACGTTCAAGAATATCACATATGAAGTAATGCTTTGTATGTATTTTGTACTTGAATGCCACCCATGCTTGAGAGCTTAGCCTCTCTTCTTGAGTGTATTCTCTTGTATGTTTTTTCAGTGGACTGGTTTGTTATTAGATGTTTTAAGGTTTTCCACTTTAACTCTTTCCAAGAGTTTGTTATTCTGTATTACTCTCCACGCTTCCCGTCGTTATAACTTTGATATCGTTGTAGGTTAAGTTCAGTTAATATTTAGTTGACCATTCATAAGATTTGTCCAGGTTATGTACCCTATAATCTAACCTCTTCTATTATAATTGTTTCTGTGTACTCACCTAATTGTACTCACCTAATTGTGGTTGCAGGGGTCGAGACTCAGCTCCTGGGTCTCTGCTCTCCCTGCTCCATGAGCTTTATCATACCTTGTCTTAAAACTATGTATGGTTCCTGCCTCCACTATATCTTTCTCTAGACTATTCCACTTCCTGACTACTCTGTGGCTGAAGAAATGCTTCCTAACATCCTTTTGACTCATCTGAGTCTTCAGCTTCCAGTTGGGTGTGTGTGTGTGTGTGTGTGTACGCACCTAATTGTGGGTGTAAGAGTCTAGTCTCAGCTCCTGGTTCCGCCTCTCCACTGGCCGTTATTGGGTTCGTTCTCTCCTGGCTGTGTGAGCCCTATCATATCTTTTCTTAAAACTATGTATGGATCCCGCCTCTACCACTTTTTAATCTTGGTCATTCTACTTGCCGGTCACTCTAAGGCTAAATAAATATTTCCTAACATCCCTGTGATTCATTTGTTTTTCGCTTCCAGTTATGCCCGCGTGTATTGATTTCCGCCTCACAAAAAGGCTCGCCTTGTCCACCCTGTCAATTTCTTTCACTATTCAGTACGTCTTGTTACCTTTCATCCTTCTGTCCTCTGGTGTCATCAGGTTTAGCTCCACTCTCATGTCTCAGACCCCTCAGTTCTGGGACTAGTTTTGTTGCAAAGCTATGCACGGTTTCTCAGTTTTACATGCTATATCAAAATGTTGGTTCCATACTGGCGCTGCATACTCCAAGATGGGCCTGACACATTCCGTGTATAGGGTCGTATATGCCTCTGTTGAAACTCCTGAAAGCTACCTTTAAATTTGCCAGTGTCGCGTTTGCAGCAGCGGTCATTCACTTGATGTATGCCTTAAGTGATATGCCTAGAACTCTGCTTACCAAGAGGTCCTTCTCTTTCATAGAGGTCTGCATTTTTTGTCCCCCTAACCTGTTTCCAGTCGTCTTTGCCATGGTACTGATTTTCATAATTTTGCATGTGATGGGCTTAGTCTAAATGCTACTTGTCAGACCAATTCTTCAGCTTGTCCAGATCCATTTGTAGCCTTTCCTCTTTTGCCCTTCTTTGTTTCTCATTAGTTTCACGCCAGCTGCGAACAGGGACACCTTTGACTTGATTACCTTTGTGTGTGTGTGTGTGTTTCTGCAAGCGCGTGTGCGTGTGTGTTTGTGTGTGCCTTCGCCACCTCGTTAGTGCCGTGTGGTCCTCCCTTCCCGTGTTACGGCAGCGGCGGCGTCTCTTGTGGGCACGTTCCGCCTCACTAATTTTCTGTGAAAGAACGTTCTGCCTCAGTGGTCTGTGTTGTCAGGGTTGTTTAGGGCTGTTAAGGGACGTTCTGCTTCACTAGTCTGTGCTGTCAAGTTTGTGTAGGGCTGTTAATAGACTTGATGCCTCACGGGTCTACGCTGTCAAGATTGTTTAGTGCTGTTAAAAAACGTTCTACCTCAGTGGTCTATGTTGTTAGGGCCGTTACTGGACATTCTGTTTAAGTAATCTTATTTTGTCAGGATTGCTAGGGCTCTTAAGAGACGTTATGGCTCAGTGGTCTGTTGCCACGGCGCTGTTTCGACTTCCTGTTGGCTTTGGTTTCTTTGGTCACTGGTCTGTTTTCAGGGTTGTTTAGGGTCTTGTTGACGGTGTCAGAGGTTAAAGAAGTTGTCGTCACTGGTTCGTGTCTAGGCTGCCAATACTTTTTTTTTTAGGTGTGTTTTGCCTCGCACGAATATATCTCCGGACTAATGGTTAATTTACAGTCAGTGCCAGTGGCTTACATTGTCAAGGTTTGCGTGAGGTGTCGGGGTTGGTAGGACAGGATTTCCCCCGTCCTCAGGACTTTGTGGCAGAACTGATAAATGTTAGGTTATGATGTTAGTCTACCAGGTATAAGGATGTTGAAGTTATTTATTGCAGGCTTATTAATGTTGGTGTCAGGAATGTTAAAAACGTCAGATGTTGGTGTTAGATTTGTCCCGGCCATCTCGCCTTACTCGGGGTTAAACTTGGCTACTTTGTTATGATTCTAACGGTCTAGCACCAAGCTACAGTAATACAGAGAATTATGTGCAATAATGTCCAGAAATGTACAAAGCTAGGAAATAATAAATGTCTGGTTGCTTACAAGCGTATAAAAAAATTGCTCAGCTCTGTCATATAAATACGGACTTCTCAAGTGATGTGGTCACTGCCAGATTAGAAAGGAATTTTTAGTAATATAGGATAAAAGGTAAAAAACAAATTTAACTTTTTTAAATATTTGGTTATGTTTTTATGTGATTTGCGCAGCAAGGCGGTTAGGCATAGATTCAGAAAGTTTTTTTAAAGTAGCCAAGTACGCTTTTCTCATCCAGATTTTGTTTATCTTCTTGGTCAAGCGTGGCACAGACGATGTGTTTGTGGAATGGAACTTTACTTTCATTTCATTCCAACAGTTTTCGATGGGATTCAGGTCAGGGCTTTTCCCCGACCACTAGATAACATCGATATTGTTTTTTGTGACCATTTCTTGACTTGTTTTGGCATGTGTCACAGGGCCATCGTCTTGCATACAGTGTGTGGTGTCCGGAGTTTTGTGGAATGTGGTGTTATGTTCCTTAAGCACTTCTACTGTATGTATAGACCCCGTAAATGTTGGGTCGCATGTGACCCAACATTTACGGGGTCTATACTACAAAATGGATAAAATTAGCTGGAAAACATCATAGGGGAAGACGACCAAGTTCATCCTTATTATCAGGAATCTTTCCTACGAAGGCAGATTGCGGGCAGTAAATTTCTACTCCTTTAAAAAAACGTAGAATGGGAATATGATGAAAGTGTAAGTACAGTGGGAATATGAAAGTGTAGGTACAGTGGGAATATGATGAAAGTGTAGGTACAGTGGGAATATGATGAAAGTGTAGGTACAGTGGGAATATGATGAAAGTGAGGTACAGTGGGAATATGATGAAATGTAGGATACAGCTGGGAATATGATGAAAGTGTAATACAGTGGGAATATGATGAAAGTGTAGGACAGTGGGAATATGATGAAAGTGTAAGTACAGTGGGAATATGATGAAAGTGTAGGTACAGTGGAATATGATGAAAGTGTAGGTACAGTGGGAATATGATGAAAGTGTAGGTACAGTGGGAATATGATGAAAGTGTAGGTACAGTGGAATATGATGAAAGTGTAAGGTACAGTGGGAATATGATGAAAGTGTAGGTACAGTGGGAATATGATGAAAGTGTAGGTACAGTGGGAATATGATGAAAGTGTAGGTACAGTGGGAATATGATGAAAGTGTAGGTACAGTGGGAATATGATGAAAGTGTAGGTACAGTGGGAATATGATGAAAGTGTAAGTACAGTGGGAATATGATGAAAGTGTAGGTACAGTGGGAATATGATGAAAGTGTAGGTACAGTGGGAATATAATGAAAGTGTAGGTACAGTGGGAATATAATGAAAGTGTAGGTACAGTGGGAATATAATGAAACTGTAGGCACAGTGGGAATATGATGAAAGTGTAGGTACAGTGGGAATATAATGAAAGTGTAGGTACAGTGGGAATATAATGAAAGTGTAGGCACAGTGGGAATATGATGAAAGGTAGGTACAGTGGGAATATGATGAAAGTGTAGGACAGTGGGAATATGATGAAAGTGTAGGTACAGTGGGAATATGATGAAAGTGTAGGACAGTGGGAATATGATGAAGTGTAGGTACAGTGGGAATATGATGAAAGTGTAGTACAGGGAATATGATGAAAGTAGGACAGTGGGAATATGATGAAAGTGTAGGTACAGTGGGAATATAATGAAAGTGTAGGTACAGTGGAATATAATGAAAGTGTAGGCACAGTGGGAATATGATGAAAGTGTAGGTACAGTGGGAATATGATGAAAGTGTAGGTACAGTGGAATATGATGAAAGTGTAGGTACAGGGAATATGATGAAAGTGTAGGTACAGTGGGAATATGATGAAAGTGTAGGTACAGTGGGAATATGATGAAAGTGTAGGTACAGTGGGAATATATGAAAGTGTAGGTACAGTGGGAATATAATGAAAGTGTAGGTACAGTGGGAATATAATGAAACTGTAGGCACAGTGGGAATATGATGAAAGTGTAGGTACAGTGGGAATATAATGAAAGTGTACAAGTTTAAGTTGGAATAAATAAAGTGGATATGAATAAGGTGCTGAAAATATCTAACCAAATTAAATAAATTCAGATTTCCAAAGGATATTCAAAAACAATGATTTGCATTAGTAATAGGCGAATGAAACAGAATACCAAGCAGCAGCACTGAAGCAAATGTTTGGGTTAGTTTTTAAACTTATATAGTTATACGAGTGTGATTGGGAAGGGTAGCGAGTGAGTAAAATCTGCCTCACATTAACAAGCCAGTAGGCCTGTTTCAGTGATCCAATGCTCGTGTTTATTAAAAAAAAAATTGTGTGTGTTTATTTTGTACTTAACTAGAATTGTGATTCTCAAGTTTTATAGTTTTTTTTTTTTTTTTTTTTTTAAGTTTTCATCTTGGTAAAATTCGTACGTTTTTTTCTTGCTGGTATATTACGTTCATATTTAGAGTTAAATTTTCGGCATTGCTGCTAGTCGTTTGTGTAGCTATTTTTATTTTTATAATTTCGCTACGTCCTGCCGCATCCGTCTTGCTCATGCGTCGGAAGTGTAGGGTTGCTATTTAGTGAGATATCCTTGGCCCTGTCACAGACTTGACTGGTCTGTGATCATTGTCACCATTTGAATCTTTATGACCACTAATCCTGTTCACGTTAGAGCTCTAGTTATTGGTCAGTTGTAATTTGTGTGATTGCCTTCTCCCACTTCTGGTGCGTCCCAACAACTTCCACACTAGAGACTTACTCATTATTTTCATAATTTTCCGTCTGCAGGTCTGTCTATTTCCATATCCTTTTATCTGTCTGTGTATCCTTTCGTCTCTTCTCCTGTGTCTGTTATGTATTACCGTACCATGATGTATTTTTTTATTGTTTGATCTAGGATCTGATTGTCTAGATATTAATATAAGGAACCTTGAGCCCTCAGCCACAGTTACTATTTTGTCACATTTCCACTTGAGTTTCTTTACTGCTGTTGCTTCTTCTGTTGTTTGTGTTTTTCTGGTCCACCGACTACTGCTGTTTTGTTACTTATTCGTATCAAAAGTGGGCGTCAGTCAGGTTAGATCCAAAGAAGGGAGAGGATAGGTTCAATCCCTTGGACTACGAGCCCTTCTCCAGCACCTAGGAACCTCCCTTGAGGTGTGAGCGGCCGTCCCCACAGCTTCATCTAATCTGAAACGTGACTGGCTTCTCTCTCTCTCTCTCGGATCTGTGCGGTGAAAGTGCACCCTACTATCGGGTCCGTGTGCGGCTTCGAAGATGCTGACTACCGCTGTCCACACCACTGTCAGAGTTTCTCTAAGATCTTGATGCCGAGAAGAGCATCAGATGAAGTGCGAGGGCGACTAGTATCACCAGAAAGAGCAGCAGTACTATTACAGTCACTACCATCACCGACAGCAGCACCACTGAAGCCACCAGCAATACCATTACTAAACTAGCAGCATCAGCACTACTAAACTAGCAGCAACACCACCAAAATCGACAACAGCAGCAACACCACCAAAATCGACAGCAGTAGCACCACCACCAAACCCGACAGCACCACCACTAAACCAGCATCATCACCACTAAAACCAGCAGCACTACTACCAAAACCAGTACCGCCACCACCCAACTAGCAGCAGTACCACCACCGCAACCAGTAGCTCCACAACAAAAATCAGCATCATCACCACCAATGCCACCATCACTAAACTAGCAAAAGAGCCACCACGATCACCAGCGGCACCGCTGCCACCACCCTCAACAACCTTTTTAAGTATTCCACGTATGACTGCCGCAAGGATACTGCTCCCCCTCCTCCCCCTATTTTTTTCCCCTCAAGTCAACGTTTGTTGTGAGCGCGGCCGGAGGGCTCGCATGTTTTTCTCTCACTGGTATCTTGTGTGGGATCTTATCCGAGAATCTTAATCCCACGTCTCCCTACTGCACATTCAACACGTTAACTCAGGGATGATTGGAGGACGTCGGTGGGTGTGTTACTGAGAGTTTGTGTGTGTTTTCCTATTACTATTATTACCACACACTAATTGATAGTTCAGGATTTACTGCGGCGGGTTCAGTTATCTTTGAGGAAGGTTCCGATGTTTTGTTGGGGTTTCTTTGTGAAGATGAGATGATGTGAGGAATATTGAAGGGTCGTAAAGGTTTACAAGGTAAGATAGGACAGGCGTAAAAGTTAACCGTACAAGCATCGGCCACCGGCCAACCCGCACGTAAATTACCCCTACACTCGTGAAGACCAACTGCACGCACGCACACGAGCGCGCGCGCCACACACACACACACACACACACACAGCCAAGCACGTCTCCGGAAACACACATCAACCAGATAACTGCGGCAGCATATGGGCGACTGGCAAACCTAAGATTAGCGTTCCGTTACCTTAACAAGGAATCGTTCAAGACACTGTACACCGTGTACGTCAGGCCCATACTAGAGTATGCAGCTCCAGTTTGGAACCCACACCTGGTCAAGCACGTCAAGAAATTAGAGAAAGTGCAAAGGTTTGCGACAAGACTAGTTCCACAACTCAGGGGACTGTCCTATGAAGAAAGGTTGAGGGAAATAGGACTAACAACACTGGAGGATAAAAGGGTTAGAGGAGACATGATAACGACATACAAAATACTGCGGGGAATCGACAAGGTAGATAGTGACAGGATGTTCCAGAGAGGGAACACAGAAACAAGGGGGCACAACTGGAAGCTGAAGACTCAGATGAGTCAAAGGGATGTTAGGAAGCATTTCTTCAGCCATAGAGTAGTCAGGAAGTGGAATA